>JAWNOR010000315.1:2240000-2292500 GCA_035045885.1 Drosophila borealis
CAACAGAGCCTATGAGAGTATTTAATCTTCGGCGTGCTTTTTTATCCAGTTATATGTATTTTTCTCCATTTTCTTGCATTTTTTTTTGTGTTTGCATTGTATTTCGTTTGCCGCACTTGTGTGAATTTGCGTGGCTGTGTGGAAATGTGTGATAAGCAGTTTCCGCCTGGGAATAGACCAACAAAAAAAGCGTAGAGTGAATATAGTTCTGGTCTAGGCTTTCCTTTCCTTTCAATTCCTTTACTCTCCTTTTGCTTTGGCTTGCCTTTCCTTTTCTTTCTTTTTTTATACAACTGGCCATTTTCCTTTTCACTGGCGTCGAACTGGCGTGTCGAGTAGGAGGATCCTGACGCCGCCAGCAAATACAAGAGCAGAGTTAACCAACGGCAAAACGGAAGCTGTGGCTACTAATGCAAATATAATGGCAAATGTTTCGGAAATATTTCACAGATAAAATTGATAAAGGCATATACCCACCGCCCCCCACACCTTCGTACATCCCAGTCCCGCTCTCAATCCCATTTCCATCGCAATTCCCTTTCATGCCTGTTTGTCTGTTCCGTTGCCATTATGCAAGCAAATCGGAACGGAAAACTATTTGATGGCATTTGTACCCCTTGCGCCAATAACTGAGAGCGCAATAAAAAATAAATAAAATAAAATCATATGGAAGCTGAATCGCAGACATTATTTCAGGCTATCTTTCAGCCTCAAATAGATTTTTATACTCTGTTCGCAGAGCGATAAAGGGTCTGTTTGGCTATTGAAACTAGATTTTAGATTTAAGACTTGGAATAATAATCGTGAGCAGAATTTCGCGCAGTCAAGCTGCCCTTACCTATTCGCAGAGTGATAAAGACTCTGTCTGGCTTATGAAACTAGGAATATATATTCTGGAATATTTACTCGTAAGCAGAGTTTCGCGTAATCAGGCTGACTTTACCTTTCATTGGTTAGAATGAACTCAATTTGTTATTATCGATTGAATTTTAATGAGTCTAAGACGCTAGCCAACATGTTTTTGTACTCTATTTGTATTTGTTTATGAAAATAAAATAATTAGTATATGTGTTGAACATTAGTCTTAAAAATTGATATGTCTTATACATACGTACTCTTTTATAAATATAGATAAGGATAATACATTTATAATAATGCACTAATATTCCGCGTTCAACCAAATTTGCTGCATCCAGGTTTAAGGTATTTTTAAACAGACCGATTTTCACAATCTCTACATTGTCCAGATGTATATACATATACATATGTACTCAAACATGTATCTGCTAAAAGCCTTCATCACGCTTATGCTTGTAAATTTATAGATAAACATACATGCATACATATGATTATGTGTGTCTGGCCAAGTCTTTGGTCGTCCCATATATTAAAGTTTCGCATATTTGTTTGTTTATGTTTAGGCTTAGCCCAGCTTTGAGCTACTTAGTTGATTTTAGTGTTTGGCTAAAGTAATCGAAATAAATGAGCAAAAATAGCTGTGGAGCAGTTGAGATATAGCTTATTCTGGTGCGTATTTGCCGTGTTTGCTAGCATAGAGATATTTAGAGAATTCTTTAGCAGCACAACGGATTTTCAGCTGGGGCAAATCTAATACAAAATTCCATTACAATTATCAACATTTTATTTAACGCAAATAATTTGAAAGCAGCCCTTGCTATAACACAAACGAGTTAAGAGCTCCCTACCGACTCCGCCCCGCCCGCACAGTCCAGCAACGTCCACGAACGATGCGACGCGGCAAATGTATCATACATTTTCATGTTTCTCTCGCTGTTGCTCCAAAAATACGAATTGCGATTTTCTATTGTGTTTCGCGAATGGGTGGCGAGCCGGAAGTGCTGCGCGGGGGCGTGCGATGTGGATTGGAGTGGATCCAGCGGCATGAAACTGGCATAAAATGCGAAGCCCAAGACAGAACCCGTCCCAAACTGTAGTTGCTGCTGCTGCTGTTGCTACTGCTGAGGCAGCAATTTGTGTGTCCAGCCATAAAGCAGCAACGCACGCGAAGCAAGGCGCTGGCGGAGGCAAAGTACAAAAAAAAAAAAAAAAAGAAAAATGCAATACAATTTCATTTTATGCAAGAAACAAGGACTGGACAGGAACTAGAGTGAAGAACAGCAGCAGAGCTGTGAGGCTGAGCAGCAGAAGGGGGCATGATGCGGCAGGCGGGCAGGCAGCACAACATCTTTATGGTGAAAAATTTTAAATTCCCATTAGAATTGCGCTCCGCTTTTCTGGGCAGAAGTCGCCCCTCCGAGCCCGTTTGCATTGGAGATAAGTTGGCATGAGATGAAATGAAACCAAACAAAACCGAACCAAGGCACCAGAGCCAAGCGGGACGGGGCAATGGGCCGTGCTGCCAGTAAGTAGGGAAGTGTATGTTACATACAGACAAACATAAATAAATAAATAACAAAAAGCTTGCAAGGATATGAAAGCAATAAAAACATAAAATGCGCAGCTGAAATTAGATACACAAAAATGGCAGCAGCAGAAAGAACCGCGTCAAATTAAAGTCAAAGACAAAGGTAACTGCAGTAAATACCATAAACTGATGGAAGCACACACGCAACATACAGATAGATACAGATACAGGTTAAGATACAGATTAAAATATAGATACAGATATAGATACAGATATAGATAAAGATACAGAAAAGATACAGTTTTAGATACAGATATATATACAAATATAGACACAGATACTGATATAGATACAGATACAGATACTTATGCAGGTAAAGATACAGGTGAAAATACAGGTACATATACAGATACAGATATAGATAAATATATATAGATATAGATAAAGATATAGATATAGATATAGATATAGATATAGATATAGATATAGATATAGATATAGATATAGATATAGATATAGATATAGATATAGATATAGATATAGATATAGATATAGATATAGATATAGATATAGATATAGATATAGATATAGATATAGATATAGATATAGATATAGATATAGATATAGATATAGATATAGATATAGATATAGATATAGATATAGATATAGATATAGATATAGATATAGATATAGATATAGATATAGATATAGATATAGATATAGATATAGATATAGATATAGATATAGATATAGATATAGATATAGATATAGATATAGATATAGATATAGATATAGATATAGATATAGATATAGATATAGATATAGATATAGATATAGATATAGATTTAAATATAAGTATAAATATAAATATAAATATAGATACAGATACGGGTACAGATAAACATACATTTACAGCTCTATTGAAAAAATCGGTCGAAACACTATCTGTTGTGTGAAACATTTTTCTGTTTCCAAGATATCTTGACCGAACTACACTATCCTCGGCTACAAGGGTATCTAATCTTCGGCGTGATTATTTTTTCTTATTTTTCGTTTCCTTTCATTTTTGTTGGAAACGAAGTTTATGCGTGCTCATGCGGCTAATGGGAGTCAGTCAGGCCGGGCAAAGTCAGTTCCAGAGTCAAATACACACACTTAGGCACACACACATAGACATACACACATAGACACACACACAGCCACCATGTGTGATAAGTGCAAGCGGAAGGTGCTGCAGCTGCTGCTGCACCAGTGCGTAAGATGTGGGCTGCATAGGAGCGCTTCCTGCGTCCCTTGGCAACGACTGGTCGCGGCAGCTCTTAGCCTTAGCTCTAAGCAATTACAGAGAAGAGCTTTGCACGACTTGCACTTTGCAGCTGCTAATGCGCCGAGTGGAAAACCAGGCTAAAGGAAGCCGCACAGCTATCAACGTGCAACGACCTGTTCTGAGAATTTTCCTTGGCTTTTCCGTTTTGTATCTTTTCGTTTCGTTTCGTCTGGTTTCGTTTCTTTTCTTTCGGGCCATAATTTATGGCAAGTTATTAAGTGGCCCGTTCACATTACTCAGTCAACATCTCGACCAACCGCACTAGAGTGCAGTAAGCCCCCCCCCCCCCTCCCCCACCCACACACACACACACACACACACCTACACACATCCACACTCACAAATATTTTTACTGGTCTTTTAATTAGCGCGTACCCGACCAGCTCTTCACGACACCAATCCAATGAAAGCTCTCAATTTTCTCTGGTTCTTTTTCTGTTTTCATTCACATTTTTCCTCACTTTTTTTTCCTTTTTTTGGACAAATAAAATTTTCATAATGGACTGCACTTGAGTCGAGTTGCCAGTTGAAATCGTCGGAACTGGTAAAATTGCCAATCAATGCACTCGTCTGCAAAAAGGACACACCGGGACATGGCGACGAACATGGAACACTTAGCTGGCAATCAATTAAAGTGGCGTTACAATTCGCAGTTCGCAGCTTGCAGTTCACAGTTGTTGCTTTTTCATTTAAACCTAGCCATGTCGACACATCCAGCTTAAAGGGACTATTTTTCAGCATCTTAACTAGATTTACAGCACTCTGCTTAAGACGACGTCGCATTGGGTGAGTTTAGGTATTTGCAAAGGGGGCGACAAGGATAAACATTTTGGAAATATATAAAATTAATGCTTTGCCCTTTATTGTCTGATTGTACCTAACTTATTCTCCTCTACCATGAAGTTACATATTTCGAACAGCGCATTAACATATTTTAGCTACTGCTAACATTGAAAGTCACTTTACAGCGTGTTGAAATGTTACTAGACTTTATAACAGAGCTACGTTATGTCATGCAGTAACATAGTTCAGAAAATGTAAACACGTTTACAGAATTGAAACATCACGTTAGAATTGGTTTACTTTGGGCGACTGCTGATAGATAAAATTATTTGGATATAAGCTACTTATTTTATTCTAACAGCGCATTAACATATTTCAGCTACTGCTAACATTGAAAGCCACTTAACCGCGTGCTGAAATGATGCTGGATTCTATAAGAGAGCATCTGTTATGCAGTAACATAGTTTACATAGGAAATGTTAACACGTTAACAATGCTGAAATGCCACTAGAGGGATTCGTGGCTACAGACCCCAAAAAAATGTCATTGGTTCGGATCACGGTTTGAGACAGTCTTAAGTTTTAATTCGTGAAGCTTTTATGCTAATGATAAATGCAATGGCTGAGCTCCAAGGGATATATGGTTCTTCCCAAAATGTATTCCTTTGCAAATCATGGCTCTGTTTCGCTTGCTTTAAGGTGCTGTAAATAGTAATAAATAAACAGGAATACCGGACTCTAATCAGTTCGGCGTGGATCCAGTTAAGAGCTTCATTCTAATGTTAAATTTTAGCAAACTCGATATCTGTTAGCGGGCCTTGTGGCCGAGTCTCATGTGAACATATATGTATTACGATTGTATAAGAAGCTCTGGTAATTCAAGTAACGGCATAAGGTATTTCGTTAGCAAGAACCATGAAGCTTTAGGATATTTAACACGAAGCCATATGAAACCATTTGCAATGTGACATTCAAGATTTTCACGTTAGCGTTTTTGGAATCGTCTAAAATATTCAATTACTTCGCAAAGGCTTACAGCTGGATAATTCGCTTCGGTTTTTGAGCCATGTCGTAATGCAATTGGCTTCCATTTCCATGGCACAGCAGCAGCAGCAGCAGGAGCAGCAAGAGAAGCAGCCACAGTCCACGCACAGCCAACGCCTCCACCCAACACCTACTCCCAACATCCGCTGCCAATTCAGATTCAGATAAATGACGTTGCGAGCTGCTCGTTGAAATTCATGCATTTTGTTGCTGTTGCTGGTCTTGTTGCTGTTGTTGCTGTTGTTGCAACTACAACAGTTGCTGTTGCCTCTGCTGCCGATTGCGCCGCAGCTGCTGTCGTTTTTCACCTTCTTTTTTTTGGGTGGGGCTAGGTGATAAAAATGAAAAACGTTTCTCGTTTGCAGGCAAATCAAAAAATTAAATAATATCGCACATTTGCTTGCGGAAATCAATTCCATTTCTTATTCAACATTTTGATTAATGCAGCCAGCCGATGCAACGGCAACTGCGATGACGACGCTGCAGTCCAATGAAAAATGCAAAATGCAAAATGGAAAATGCGAAAAGCGAAATGCAAAGTGCAAAATGAATCTGACAGACAGCGCGACACACATATTGACTTGGACATGGAAATGGAAATGGATGTGGGCATCGCAATGGAAATGGAAATCGCTTTGCGCAACGGCGAGGACGACAATGGCGACCACTTGACACGTGCTTAAGCGCACACTCGATACGTGGCGTGGCGTGGCGTGGCGGACCATCGGACCATCGGGCGGGCACGGGACGGATATTGCAAACTGCAGTTGCAACTAGATGGCACCTGCAGTTCGGATTTTGCGGTCACTTCAATTGTTGCCGTAGCCAATATGTTGTCAAATAATATTTACATGCACTGACATAGATATTGTCAAGTGTGTGCGTGTGTGTGTGGTGAGCGTGTGTTTGTTGTCAAGTGGCGTTGATTGAATGGCATATACAATTTTGTAGCATACAAGGTGCGGCATATTATTTGCCTGAAGAACAGCCCCAAACAGCTTGACCTGGCTAAGCGTAGCAAATTGCCAAACGACACTTTAAGCCCGGCCATATACCCATCGGAAAGCTCCGTTCCGGAAGATCGCGCTGCATGCAGCTAGATGCTGCAGAGGAAGAAGAAACACACAGAGGGTATTACACGGCTCGGACCGGAAACATTTGCTTTCAATTTAGACATCACATGTCCGCCCATTTCCGGACCGTGTAAAAATAAAATGTAAATTTTAAAATAAATTCAAAGCTGGGCGAACCATTTGGCCATACAACCTATGACCCACATTTTCCAAACAGCGTGTTGGACTTTTGGTAAAATGCGTCTAAAACGTAACGGATAAAACACATTCAAGTTTCAGGTTTCCGCGCGTGGATCTTTAATATTGCCGAAATCTGTTTCAATAGTGACCACTTGACACGTGCTTAAATATATTACAATTGAATTTTCACAAAGATCTTCGAGCGTGAGTTTGTAGCCGTTTTCCACCAATTTTTCGCACATGCGGGCGGACAAAACCCAATCACATTTCGGGAATAATTAGAATTTTTGCTGCTCCATTCGGCATTTTCTGCAATAATGTTCAACTGTCCATTAATTTCCTCATTTTGCTCGTAGCTCCAAGGCGAATCGCAAACATATATGTATTTAATATCGAGGCAGGACACACACACGCACACACACACAGCCACACGCATAGATAAACAATGATATCTGGCTATTTATGGCCGCCAATAAGCCCGCCGCCCACGCAGCCGCCCACGGTCGACACCGACAACAATTTCCAACCACGTTCCAGACAACGACGGAAAGTATATAGCCCAAAAACACCGTAAAAGATACAATTCATAAAGCAAACCCTGAGACGTTGCTTCTGCCAGCCCTCGCCCGCCTGCAGGCCGACAATGTTATTGGTCAAGACAAAGCCAGCGCAGAGTTAGACAAGGCACTTGGCAGCAGCAAAACGTTTTATAGATAGCAAAATCACGCAACACTCAGATACTCAAATAACTAGATATGCCACAAACTATGGGACGCACACACACACACATACACACACTCATGTCGCACATGGCCTGAGCAACTGTGAAAAGTTTTGTGCTGGTCTCTTGTTGTTGTTTGCATTTTGTCAGATGGCATAAATTAGATACGTGCCGCCATCCAGGACACATTGTGAGCCTTGTGTGTGCTTGTGTGTTCTTTTTGGCCAGTTTTAAAAATAGCCCCGATTATGTATGCTGCCCCCGGCAACAGTCTTCACTCGAACTGTCGTGGCATAAATCATAATCAGCCTTTGCATTCGGCAACAACTGCTAATGGCTGTGCCCGCATGGGGTATACCTATTCCTGAAGGGATCCACAGCCAGGAGGCTGGGCTGTTGGGTGGCCGGTTGGAGCCGTATTGTGTCAACATGCCACCCAATGTTTGCTATCATCTTAAGCGTGGCCGCAAACTGCAAATTGAAGTCGGAACTCTCACCGAGAACGGGCAAACATAATTTTTTGATGAAATAATTCTGAAGTTTTGTGCAAGCCACTGAAAATGGCCCTCAGAGAGGCAAGCCCGAAAACACAAAAGCAAATGAAACGAAAAGTTTTTCGCGCCAGCTGCTTAATGGCAAAGCAAACTATGGCTGCGCACATTTACCAAAAATCTTTCTTTCACAGGACCAGCACCAGCTAAGTGTCCTCTAAGTAGCTTTTATCAACTAATTTCATAAGGTACTTCCCTGCACATGCTAAATTATTTAAATTAAAGTTCTAATATTGGCTTCTTACAGTTTCTTCTACTCGTCAAAGATATTAATGAATTATTAGTTTAGAGTGGAACTTCTTTTGAAAGAAACTTAAGACCCTTGTGCATTTTTTTTTGGTTCCATTTTGAGCTTGTTCTTAAATAATATTCAACAAAGTGTACTCATAAAAGTGCACTTTGGAAATGTGAGGTAATAAGCCTGCCTGGCTTATGTGTCTCAGCATCGAACCAACTATCGGCTGGTCGACGGTTCAAATCCACAAGCAATTAGCAGCAAACTTAGCCAGCCGTTATAGAGCAAATACGACTATGCTTAGCTCTAAAATTCGAGTGAATAACAAAAATAAATTTGGTACCACTTGCATTTGCAAGATTTTTTATTTAACCTGGGCAACGCCGGGTAATTTCTTCTAGTATTATACATTCAATCTGCACTTGCTTTCTTGTTGAAAACATCTAATGAGCTTTATGCAATTTAAGCCACAATTGCAGTGGGCGTGGCAGTTCTAAATACAATGTGCTAATGATACAAAAGAAGAAACCCGCCGCTGCTGTTGCTGCTGCTGCTGATGAAAATTCAATTGGCGCAAAGTCTGTAAAATGGAGCAGCGTCATTTTTATCAAATTATCAGTGACACCGACAGTCCACAGCCCCCCACGCGGTGGACACATTGTGTGTTCGTCTTTCCGTTGGCACAATTTAAGCCATTTCCATTTCGGCTCCGACAACGACGACGACGACGGCGACGACGACGACGACACAAAATGTCGGTCAGTTGCGGTTAAAGAGCAGCTATTCTACCTACTACCTACCTCTTCAGACTTTCACGCAGCCAACTCGAGTTTCGCAGAGCGCCAAACATCAGACTCGCGAACAAATTGCGAATAGTGCAAATAGCCAGGAAAATTACCTAATGCGCATTTTCTTATTACAGAAATGTGCATAAGAAAATGAACGTAATGAAAAAAGCACTCAGCGGGTGAAGTTTCAGTTAAAGGCTAGGTGACGTGCAAATACCCTTCAAGAAAATACCAAAAAAACAAACAAAAATACCGAACGTGAAGGAAACAGAAAAAATTCCATATTATTTAGGTTTGTTAGCAATTAATAATGTTATAAAAATATATTAAGTAAATCCCAGAAAAAGTATTTTAATAATTTTTATAGTAAAACTTAAAAATATATGGGAAATAAGCTAAAAATGGCCCATTAAATATACCATAAATAATAATACCAAAAGAAAATTATAATAATAAAATTGTCGCTCAAATATTATTCGCTCTGGAAAGGGTATTGCAAGAAAATATAATATTACAAAACAGAAAACTGTTTGAGAGACGCAAGTCGGACTTGGAGAGTGGGGAGAGAGGAGGGAGAGAGAGAGCAGCAAAAACAAGAAGAAGTAAAATTAAATGCGCCATGCAAATGACGCAAAATGAAATGTATGAAAATTGAAAATGAAAATGAAAATGTGTCTGAGGGCGCATGGCAGATGACAGCTGGTGGATGGTTTGCGCGCTGAGGTTGAGGTTGTGCATAAAAAAAAAGAACGCGAAGAGCAGAAAATGAAAAATAATTAGCGCAATTAATGACCACGTAATTAGAGCTTGAAATCTGAGAGCAGGCAACCAACTGCCGGCAACTCTTTTGCTGCCTGAAAAGCCGCCCATTGCCACAATGTGTGCAGCGGCACGTTGAGCGCCCAACGGACCACCAACAGCCGCACCACTTTCAATTACCTTATATAGTAACTGCGGCCATGTTTGATAAATCTATCGTGGCCAGCTTCCTTTTGTCAGCCGATGCGGTTCTGGACGACACGCTAATGAACGCGACCCATTTGCCCATTTAGCTATTTGTGCGCGCATTTGCAATGGCGCCCAACGTGGGGCGCGGGGTGTTTTTTTTTATTTTTTTTCTTTGCATAGTATACTAGTTGGGGAAAACGGAAAATTCAGCTGCTGTCATGACATTTCTTTATCAGCAGCAGCGGCAGCAGCACCATCAATCAGCTCTCACTAATTAAAAAGTGCCTTTGATAATGCCAAAATGGTAATAAACGAATAGGCGAATGGCTGAATGGGTGAATGTGCGAATGGGCGAATGCACTCTTTCCATTTATGGCCAGAGCATCATTGTGTGTGGGTGAGTGTGATTATGTGTGTGTGCGTGTGAGTGTGTGCATTGGATTATGTGTGTCAATGTGGTTGCTGCGCCACAATTTGTCAAATTTCAAGTGGTTTGGAATTGATGCGCACTTAAATTAATGCCGCAATAGGCGCACTTTTAAAAGTGGCAGAATGGGCATGGAATGCCCAAACAGGCATGTGCACACACGCACACACACACACACACACACACACACACACAAGCAGCAAATCTTGGGAGAGACAACAGAAGTGCTGAACTTATAAACAACTTAAAAATTCATTGTGTACACATGGTGCCCATGACTTGCCCGTGGGCATGTCCATGTCGGGGAATAAACGCACATACAGACCGGCAGACCGGCAGATAGACAGATGGACAGACAGACAGACGCACAGACAGACAGACAGAGATGCCACAAGCATACACATAAGCATTCGGTGCTGGCTTGAACTGAATGAAAAACGAAAAACTGTCATCATGTGACGGGAATCAATCTAAAGTCATTTTATAACCCGAAGAGTCATAAATCTAACTTTAATGTTTCAAACGTGACTGCGGCACGAGGCACCAGGCACCAGGCAACAGCCGCAGCCGCAGCAGAAGCAGTAGCAGCAGCAGTAGCACCAGCAGCAGGCAGCAGGCAGCTGCCCCGCGGCCCCACGCCCCTGACCAGCTGGGACGCCCCGCAGCAGCCAGTACATGTTGCCAAGAAGCTGGAAGCCCTCGGGAGCTCGAATTGGAAAAGTAAAACAAGCAAATGAATGTATTTCCGTTTTGGATTTTTCACTTTCCGGCTGTGTCGCAGCGTGCTGAAAAGTGTTGCCGCAGAGTCAGAGTGCCACACTGGCAGCGGCAAGGCTGGCAGGTGGGCATGGCCCCGGCTGGGGGCTAACAATAAAAAATGACAAAACGAGCACATGAATATTATAGGGAGGGGCGGGAGGGGGGGTCGGGCAAGTTCGGTACGGCTTGGTTTGGTTGGGTTGGGTTTGGTTTCGTTTGGTTTGGTTTGGCTGCCAAGCCAAATACATAGATGGCATTTTTATTAAATGGGTATCAAAACTATTTTACGTGTCTGGGATCATAGTTGAAAAGCGATGCAGCTGTCTCGCTCGCACTCGCGCTCTCGCTCCTTCTTTCGTTTCTTGCTTGCGTGTGTGCGTGACTTGCAAAAAAACAAAAGTATAGCGTGCTTACGTGCGCCCCATAAAATGCATGTGCGGTCAAATGGCGAACACCAAAGACGAACAAAGCAGACTCCAAAGGTTTGTGTGTCAGTGTGTGTGTCAGTGTGTGTGTATGCGTGTGTGAGTGCGTGTGTGTGAGTTTGTGTGTGCGCGCGTGCGAACAGGTTTTCTTAAGTATGCCCGCAAAATACCGCAAGCAATCGTAACCCAGATAGAAACGGATCTCATTGTTCATGAAAACAAGTTCCCATTAATTTCATAATTGCCGCACATATAAATACTCGCATTTGGACACCTATTAAAATTGTTAAATCTAATTAGTTGTTAAATACTTTATTTATTAGCAATCAACTATGCACTCTATTACAAGCCTTAGACAGACTTTCGATAAATAAACCGATGAGAAAGCTGCAACTGGCAAATTCAAACTGTATTTATGGGAAATAATTAAAATTAAAGTAAATCGAATAGTTCTGTGTTCAAAGCAAGGATTTCATTTTACTTTATTTATTTTTTAGACTTATTAAAAAAATTAAAAAAATAAAAAAATTTATTTTTTGAATAATTGAGAAATTGTGATCTGTACTTTTTACAATTTATACTTTTCTGAACAGCTGTTTCTTCAATGTTAAGAAATCGGGTGTTGCAATTATCGAGGAGTTGCGTGTAACGAGGGTTGCGCTGAGCGAGGTCGTACTGTATATCATTATTTGTGAACCAATCGAATGATATTTTTTCCTGTCAACCTAATTGTCAGGCCAAGGTATGTTTGGAGAAAATATTATGAAAAGTCAATTCTTATAGTATTTTAATATTAAAAGCTAAATAAACAAAATTACGTTCAACTTGGCAGTTACCGATTTGAATATTTTCTCTTTTTGCTCTTCGACTTCCCCATGACTGTCTCAATTGCGAAACGAATAGAAAATGCCAAGAGGAAATTCCCGTATTTTTAATATTCACCTGTCTGCTAAATTTATCGACACATTTGCCGCACACATACGCAAATACCCTCAGATGTGGTCGCCTGGGGACACACATACACATGCAGGGTAAAAGTATGCGTAATTTAATCAATATGAAAATCTTATTATTCACTTACTCACATTTGTATGCAGAAATATTTGAGTCTCTTACCTGCAATGAGAGAGGGAAAATGTATAAATAATTTTATTTTATTTCGTTATTATTATATTATTATTATTATTATTTTTCTTTTCTTCTTTGTGAGGAGGGTAGGGAATTTCTTAAGCCAAGCAGAGTGAAACCACGCCCATTTTGTGGGTGCTTGCTTGAAGCGAATACCGCCTCATTTTAAATTCAATTTAGCTGCAAAGACTGAGAATATTTTTATACTTTTGTGGTTCGCATTTGTAGCGACAATTTCTGGGATTTAATCACATTACGGTCATATTTAATTCATTTTATTACAATCGTTGTTGTGCAAAACGATTGTGTTTTGCCCTGTTGCCGTAATTGGTATGGTTATTGTTTGATGGTCACCCCACGGAGCTGGGCAGCCTTTCAGGACGCGACCACAAAACTCCACGCAGTTCCCTCAACTTTGCTCGGCTGGGAGATGCGTTAAGGCAACATTTCATAATGGCAACGCGTTGAAATTGTAACAATTTAACAAACAATTCAATTAATGCAAATTACAATGGTCCCGGCTAATGAATATTTAACGATTTAACTAATTTCATTTTCGAAATATCGCTTAAGTAAACGAAAGCAAAGCCCGACAACAAAAACAAACCAACAAAGTCCGTCCTATCATACACATTGGGAGCAACAGCTGCGATGATATGCAAGGAGGAATTCGATTGTTAATTGAAAATTGTTTACTCGCCTCGAGCTAACGCCGCCAATCAACCAGTTAACAGCCAACAGTAAGCGTTAACTGCTGTCAGATTCAGAGAGGCTAAATATTTATGCTTCACCAAGATCTGACCGAGACGAAGACGAGGACACAGTTTGAATTTGGAAAAAGAGCAGAGAGGATAGATTTCTCGCTGATGAACATTGTCATGCTAATTTTATGTGGAGCTTCGTTAGAAGCCATCTGGAAGAAGCTTCAACTTGCTTCAATACAAACTGGAACCCCTCTATAGGATGACTACCATTTTCCACTGATTTTCCACAGTTGCAGGTGGAAACTGCGACAAACCCGCCTTTTAATTAACTTTTATACATAAAGTTTTTAATTAATAAACTTCCGATTTGCGGTTCTTACGGCTTGGCCAGTACGCTGTTTACCAAAGCAACTAAGATATCTATACAACAACTAATTGATCGACTGACAAAAAAGTTCTTCATGCAAGAATTAAAGTTTCGACTGATTCTTTCCATTTAGCCGGATGTTATGGATATACAATGTTGATAAGATTTGGCTGAAGAGCCTAATAACAGCATAATATCTTGAAGAAGAACTTAATCTTCGCCCGATTGTTCCCATGACAGCTAAATGATATAGTGACCCGATCCGGTCAATTGCGACACATGTACTGACTGCAACATAAAGACAGCCTTCAAACTATAAAGACTTGGCTGTTGTTATGCTCTATTTAAATATATCTATCTCAAAGGATCCCTTTCTACGCCTTGCGCATTTCATGACAAACGTATAACACCCTCTACAGCGCATAATGAAGGCTGCCACCCAACAAGTTTGGCCATTGGAATCAATTTACGCCACGTTTCACGCTTGACTTATGCCTAACAAGTTCGCTGAAGTCAAAATGTTGTACGCAAATTGAAAATCGAATACATCGAATAACAGTTTCGTTATCGATCCATCTGCATTGTGGAGAAGTATCTTTTGCTGAAAGTATTTCAGAGTTATTGTTGCCACTGTGCACAGTTGGCCTGTGGTATAAAACATACATTCGATTGTTGTTTGTTACTTTTGCTGTTGTTGTTGTTGTTGTTATTGCTCTTGTGTTTGTGCTACTGGCTTCATATAAAAGCAGTTCTGTAATTATGCCAGGAAGGCTACGTAGTTGCTGTTGCTGTTGTTGTTGTTGTTGCTGTTCGTGGCTTATTGTTCCAACTTTGCCAATTTGGACATTGTCGACAGAAGTGAGACAACTTTTAGCCAGCTCCAACTTCATTTGGTTCTATTGTCGTCGATGTTGCTTCTGTTATTTGTTGGTCTTGTTGCTGTCGCTGCCGCTGTTGTTGTTGTTGTTGCTGTTGTCGTCATAGCTATAACGTTTATTAATAAGTTTGACTGCACAATTATTGTTGCTACGCTGCTGTTGCTACTCAGCTGGAACTGTTGTTTTTCTACCTGGCAAACTTTTGGGGTCTGGGCCCTGCCCTAGCATGACTTGTCATGAAAATGGCCCCCGTTCTACAGCAAAATAAAAGAAAATGAACCAGGCACAGGCATGAGACATTGCCAAAAAAAAAAAGGAAAAGAAAAAAGCAGCCCGCTTAGAAATTAGAGCAAAGTGCACTTTTTGATGACTTTTGATTTGTTTTACGATTTGCTAGCCATGAATATTTATTGTCACGCCGCTCAGAGGCTCAGAGGCTCGCCGGCTGCCGTTTGTCAGTCGTCGGTCTTTAAAATGCACGAACTGTGCTGTCATGGCAGCAATAGCAAAAACAACAACGTGGCAGCAACATCAACAACAGCATGCGGCAACAAATTGACACGCCGCATTACTCATACGCCCCGCTGGCTGGCTAGCAGGCGGGCAACTTTTTAATTGATGTTTATTTAACGTTCAACATAATTAACTCTGTGGCAATATTTAAAGCATCGTAAATGGGCATTATACGAGCCATAAAATGAATTTGTAAACGCTTCACTTGAACTAGAAGTCTCAGTGAAATGCCTTTGGCTCTGGCTTCAGACCATCTTCTGCTTTTATATGTATATGCCGAGATTGAAGCTCACGCATTTCATTCCATGCCACACCAACACACGCCATTCCCTGCAATTCCATTCCCTTCTATTCCTAAGATTTACGCGTTTTTGCACTTTAGACCCTGCCATAAACGCAGCAAGGCGCGCATTAACACTGTCGAGCAGAGCTGCGCTCTTGTAGCTACGAGTAGTTTTTTCCTATCCAAATTGTCTTCTATTTTAGTGGCCTTTACGACTTGAAGAGTCGTTAAATAAAAGCAACAACAGCGCCAACAATTGGCAGAAGCTTACTAGTCCTTTGACCTCGCTTCGTAAGCAACGACATTTGAAACAATGGAATATGAAACACATTGAGATTTTTTTTTTTTGCTAAATTTCAATAAATCGACATTTAAAGAATATGTTAAAAATGTTTCTTGTCGAAAAAGATATTTAGAAAAATACCCAAAAATATTTAAACTATAAAATAGTTTCTGTAGTTAAGCAAAGTTTTCTTGTTTCGTTTTAATTTTCTGATATTTGGAACAGTCTTGGAAAATGTTTCAAAATATATTGCCAATATTATGCATTGGGCTAAATGCTATGGTTATATGGGAACATTGGGAACACAGACAATTTTATTGCCGATAAATTCTATGTATATCTTCCAACTAACTTAATTTGCAACTCAATGCTTTAGTTGAGAATTGACTTACAAATTTGCCTGTATTCTTTTGTATATAAAGTGTATAACGAGTTGCTTCATTTGTTAATAAAGCACAGACTTTGGTTCAACATTACATATAAGATATATCTTTCCAAAGATACTTTTGTACTCAAAATATGTACATAAGCTTATGTATCTTACAAATGTGACACAAGCTTTTGTGTGTACTAGATACTTTTATATCTCACCGGCAGACTCGTATTTCACAGATAACTTTGCGTCTTAAATATGCCTTTGTATCTTAACCTTGTACTTATATCTCGTAAGAACTTTTTAATTTGAAAGATACAAAAATACATGTGAAGTGTGCTGTTCGACTTGAGTTTGTGTAACTCACTTGCGTATTAAGAAGATACTTTTGCGTTTTTCATTAATTTGAAATATTATCAGTTGCTTTGTTTTTATCTTACATATGCAACAGGCAATCAAATTTTCAATTAGATACTTTTGCATTTTTGGTATCCCGTTGTATCTTGAGTTTATATAACTCACTTCTGATTAGTAAGATACTTGTGCGAATTTAATTAGTTTGAAATATTATCAGTTGCTTTGTTATTATGTTACACATGCAACCGATTTTTCTATAAGCTACTTTTGTATCTTCAATATCCAGTTGTATCTTAAGCTTATGTAACCCACTTGCGTATTAAAAAGATACATTTGCGTTTTTAATTAATTTGAAACAAACAAGCAACAGATTTTTCAATTAGATACTTTTGCATCTTTAGTGTGTAGTTGCACCCTGCGGATTGACAATATCAATTGCGTTGGGATAAAATTGATAAATAAGCCAATCACAAACGAATTGCGTCGTAACGGATTGTATTGCATACTTATATAATTTGCTCAGCAAGGGTCCAGTTGGCTAATCGAGCGCCAGGGGGGCAGACGATGGATGGAATATAGTTGCGCAAAAGTATATGCGGATGGGGATGGCTTGGGAACGATAGTAGAGGCAAGGCTCTCTGCTCAAGCAGGCGCAACGTGATGTAATTAATAAATGCACTTGACAACGTTCACTTAATAATTCTTTAGTGCAAAATCAAAAGCCAAAAGTGCAAGAGGCAACTTTTGCCCGCCGTACGTGACCAATAACAAGAAATTTCTTATTTACAAGGCTGCACGACCAGGCCGCATCTCATGTCTCACTCTATGTATATATATATAGACATATATATGTGTATGTATGTATGTGGATATGTATGTGTACATGTATATACAGCTGCCTTTGTCAGTCGCATATGCGTCCTGTCCTGGCTGCCACCGTCGTCAGTCAGAGCCATTGTAAAGTCAGTGGCCTAAAAAACATTATGAAGTTGCTCACTTGATCGTGCAATGTACCTTTTGATTTTGTTGCCCAGCACTTGGCACGTTCCAGGCGAACAGCAATTTTCGGGGAATGGCATGGTGCGTCTAACTTCTCTGCTCGCCCTTTCTCACTCTCTCTCTCTCTATCTCTCTCTCCGGATACAGTGTAACAAAATTAGCACAGCTGCTGACTAAATCGAAAAATGGGCAATGCCTGTCAGTGGATTTATCTGTCTGTCAGTCCTTCAGTGTGTCCGTCTGTCTGTCTGTCTGTCTGTCTGTCTGGCATGTATCTGTGCTCGCATGGCATTGATTGTTTCTCCTGATGATGTGTGAAAAGTTTATTTGGCCAGTAAACATCATGAAATGCTAGACAAATATACAAATCCAAAATGCGAAATAGATGCAATAGCAACAAAAACAACTGTATTTATTTTTCTGTTTTGACATGCTACCCACGAGCGCTCAGCGGAGTCAAGAGTTAAATGGAGCAACTGCATCAACCAGCCACCAGCCATCATCCACATTAACATCATCAACAGGGGCAACCGCATCAGTAGCCGATACACAGGCTATTAAATGCCCAGATGCATTGGCACACTGGCAGCCGCAACAACAACAACAACAGCAACAACAGCAACAACAAGGGAATGCATTTAGCAAATGCAAATCAAATTTATAGACCCTGCCGGCGGCCTACAGCGACCAGTTGAAACTTAACAAAACTGGGAAACTAACAGCTGCCCAAAGCCGGGAGCCAAACAAGTGAAAGTGCTCTAGTAATGAATATCCGACTATATGCTACCCTAAACATATACAGCTGCTCACGTTATGCAGCGTCTGTGCTTCTTATATCCTCAGCCGAATAACTCAGATATTTATAATCAGACCCTAATGAAACTTTCAAGACTGCAATCCAAGTTCCAAATGAACTCTACCTTTATGCATGAGCTTTTTTTTTAATTTTATGTGTATCAGAGGAAGATTTCCTAAAAGCGAAATAATGTATGCTAGACAAGTAAAGTATCTCAAACTCAAATTCGTCGAGTTCAGCTTAAAAAAACAATTTTCTAAATCGATATTTATCGATACTATGACAGTGGCAGAAGATATCGAAGCCAGTCAGCGTATTTCAAGTTAATACTTAGCTTTTGTAGTTGGGTGGGGATGAGATTGAGACTCATTTACAATTCGTCCAGGGTATAATATATTATATAAGAAATCAGAGAAGAGCTGATCAGATACCGACTGGGCTGAATATACTTATAAATACAGATAGATGACAAAAGATACGAAGCAAGAATATAAAATTGTTTAGCAAGCATTGCCTATTCTGCAAAGCACTTGACAAATATTTATTGTGAGCAATAAGAAATTATAATTTTTTTAATTAATATTCATATTTATATTTCACTTTTAGCGAATGCCTATGAATAATTTGCTTTAAGGTTCAACGGCCTTTGACTGGCAAATTTTAACACTTTGCTGTGTTTCTTGCTTAAACAGCGAATTGAATGCGTTTGCACACACCCTCGCACACACACACACACAAATGTACGTATATACAGTATACATGCACACACACAGGAGCAAAATGGCAGCCATATTGCTGCGGCTTTTGGCCGAATTTGGTTGAAAGTTGGCTCGTTGGTAATTTATTTAAATTTTGTGTGCGCTCTGATGAAATGCATATTTGCTGCAGCATTTTCGTTGGCTTTAATGCTAATACTAAAAATATTTAAAATTATCAAAACACAAAAAATAAACAGAAGCATTTTAATTAATTGAACGCAAGTGCAGCAAATGGCATCCAATGAATTAGTTAACAGCCGTTTTGTGGCCGCCTGCCGCGTTGCCCTGCCGGCCCATTAGCCCCGGGCAGCCTTTATGGCTTATAGATATGTAGAATATTTATAAATGATCGTATTTGTAGCATAGACGAGCTGTGAAGTGCGTTTGCTCGTGCCTTTAAAAGAGAATATTTGATTGTTAGACAATTGCCTAAGCTCAATTCTGTTTGTCCTGGCTTTAAATAATATTTAGCTTTAAGCATGGAACTTTGAACTGCTTAAAGCAAGCCCCCGCCTTCCTCCCCCTAACACTAACATGCCTCCCCAGCATGACACATTCCAGAAATGCCAGAAGCGTTGTTTAAATTGTCGCATTTCTATACATCTAGGGGGCTTTTGGAAAATTTGATTTATTTTGATTTAGTTACTTTTTTGCCGACAAGTTTAATTAACTTTGAAGCGTGCGGCCGCTGTAAGCTGAAAGCATCATCATATATGTATTCATGTATATTACGATTCAGCTTGTTTGCTATTTATTTATTTATTAAATTTTATACAATTTCACGGGGCCGCCTCATGCTTAGCCATTTTTCGTTTTGGCATTTTGTGAAGGCATTTTTAATTATTTATTTTGTGCAAATAAATCCGGCTCTTCAATGTGGGAGTGAATGTCTGTGTGTGTTGGTGAGTGTGTGCATGGGCTCGCGGTCATAAAAATGGCGCACATAATAACGAAAGCTTGAACGAGCACAGCGCACACACAAACACACAGAAAAAGATACCAAAACACTCACGAACTTATTAAATATAAATGGCATTTTGTTGGCACTTCCCCCCGTTCGCTTCGCTCCAGACTAAACCACAACAAGAACAACATCAGCAACATTTACAATCATATATGCTATGCGCTCTTGACGTTCTCAGCAGCCCACAAATATGCCACACCTTCTTCTGATACCTTTATTTTTAACCGTTTTTGCATTCTGTTCTTGCCTATTTTATATTTTATATTGTATAAAAATTTGTTTGTGTACTTATTCCAATGTATAATCTCTATATATATAACTGTTTGTCCTGACTGACTGACTGATTTCAAGGTAGATACCTTATGTAACGTAGGTGCACGTTAAGACGGAGTTTCGGGAAATTCGACCCGCAAGTGTGGAAAAATCGCGAAAAACGTTTGTATGTAACTTTTTTGTTTACCATCCGATCGGCCTCAAAGATTTTTTCAAAGATCTTTGTTCAAATTCATTTGAGGGGTGTTTCACACTTTTGGGGAAATCCGTTCCTCCTTAGTGGAAATGGAGGTCAAAGATTTGATGGGTGACGTTTCGCGCTCAAATTCATTTCCAGAGATCTATAATAAAAATCATTTGATACGTATTTCACACTTTTTGCAGAATCCAAACTTCTTCGGGGGGAATGCGATTTAAAGATTTTTCGGGCGAAGTTTTATATTGTGTCCGATTTGCTTCAAACTTATTTTCAAAGCTCTACATAAGAATGTAATGAATACGTGTTTCAGCGATTTGGGAAATTCCACTCGCAACAGTGGTAAATTGGCGGAAAACGTCTGTATGAAAGTTATTTGTTCACCGTCCGATCAGTTTCAAAATCATTTCAAATTTGTTTGAGAACATTGATTTTATAACATACGTGCCACGGGCAAGGCCGGGTTATACCCGCTAGTATTATATATACACCCAAATAGGTAAAAATAAAAAAAAATAAAAAAAAAAAATAAAAATAAATTCACATCAAACGCTTTCTGAACCTCTGTCGTTGTATGTGCCTTTGGTACACTGGGAAAAAAATAACAACAACAGGGAATGAAAAAAATACGTGAATGAAGGCAAAATTGTGCTAACAACGTGAACAGCAGCAAAATATGCCAATGATGGGGCAACATCCCCAAAGCGCGCTCTTGCTAAAAATTTTAATTGGACTTTCTCGTGTTGCGACAAGTTAAGTGCACAAACAACAAGTAAAAACAGTCGTGACGTCCAAAACAATTGAATACCTTACAAACAGATGCCACTCATATAAAAAGAGCAGTTGTTGGTAGATAAAGTGACAAAGTAATCCAGTGAAAAAGAGAATATAACGACCAGAAACCTTTTTAGAGTACCAGGCGAGTAAAATAACAATAATAATAATAATAATAATAAAATTAATAATTATAATAATAATAACAATAATAATAATAGAAATTAATATATAATACAACATTTTTGTATTTTTAACCGATTGAATATCATAATATTTGATAAGAAGTATGTTAATGATTACTTAAACAAATGTTATCTTAAAAAAATTTTGTATACAAGAACCCTTTTTTTGGACAATGGTTCCTATGTCTAAGAAAGGAATCTCTGTCTCTCTAAGTAGTAAAATGTTCATTAGCTTAAGAACAGATATCTTAAAAAACAATAAGGTTTTCTATGCAATAACTCTCTTTTTGAACTATAGTTTCTATGTGTAAAAAAGAGAACCTCCCTCTCTGGAATACAATTAGTTCATGGCATATGAAAAAATAAAGCGAAAAGTTCCATAAACTAAGCAGACAGGTTGTATATAGAGAAAGAATATGTAAGCTTTGTAGAGTCAGAGATATGTTAGATTTATTTGGCAATGATCAATTAATATCGCATTAAAACACATTGCCAAATGCTGTTAATAAGACACATTATTTCAATAAATGCTATGTTTAAATGTTACGCAATGGTTAAGTTAAGAAACAAAAGCAAGAACCTTCCAGAAATTTAACAATACTATGGCTCTCGAAAATAAGAGATGATTCTACAATGAAATATATTTTTGCTGTTAGAAAAAGTATTAAAAAAAAAAAAAAACATTTTAATGAAGTATATAAAATCGCTCGAGAAATAGAACTCTCTGGAAAAATATGCCATTTCTGTAAGATCTAGCTGGTGGGATCGCTGGGATCACTGGGACTGAAAGCTGAAAAGAAGCTGCTTGAAGCTGTGGTCAGGTTTTAATTTAATTCGCTTGGCTTTTGCTCTCGGCCTTTGTTTGGCTTGGCAAGGCAACTATTTGGTTTTTTTCTACCAGTTTTTTTGTAGGACCCAACCGACCATATTTAAGCAGCAACCTTTGTCAAATTGAATGGGCTATCCACAAGCTTAATCGTGGGCCCACAATGCGAAAAGTCGTGGAATTTTTTTTTTGTTATTGTTGGCAGTGGGGCCTTTGCTAAAAAGACACCGCCTGGCTGACAGGTGGAAAAAGGTCGCGCGTACACGACTCGGCACAGCCGCTGAACCGCCAACGTGTGTCCACCCAGGTACCCTTTACACTCGCTCTCTACACACACACACACACACAGACACAGACACACTAACTAAGAGACAGACACATCCCTGTTGCGCCTGAAGCCTATGGCCGGGCCAGTGGTTGGCTGGTTTTCTGGTTTGCTGGGTGAGTGCGGCGCGTTTGTCCCTGTTCATTACTGCGGTTAATTTGTTTGTTCTGCCCGCTGTTCTGTTTGGGGTTCACTTGAAAAGCTGTACCTAACAATTTTTGTGCTCGCTTGAGTTTTAATATTTTTTTCTTCATTTTTTTTTTTTTGTGTTATGTTTTTTAATAAGCTTCGTTGTGGACAGGTGCAAAAATAAAGTAAAAAGTGTTGGACGAGGCGCTGGTGGTGCCGGTGGTGGGGCACAGGCAATCATCTGCTGGCACGTTGTTGACATCAAAATAATGACTGTCGGTCTGGGGATTGATGCCGCGGCTGGCCATGTCAATGCGGATGCGGATGCGGATACGGATGTGGGATGCGGGATATAGTATAGATGTGGATGAGGCTGTAGATTGCGTCGGGCAGCATGGCCCAAAAAATGCCACAGTAACAACAACAACAAGCGCGTTTGTGGTGGCGCCAAGGCAAACATGTGCACAACATATATAACACACACACACCAACACACACGGGCGCGTACATAAGCACAAGTGGCACATAAAACAGCTGCCAAGCAGTTTGCCCCACTCATCAGTCGCCTTCGCCTCGCGCCACTCACACTCGCACTTGGGATCATCACCAACAGCATCATCATCATCATCATCATCATCAGCATCATCATCATCATCGCACGCTTATGTTTCTGGTCTCGTTGTTGTTGTTGTTGTTCTTGTTAATTACAAAAAAAATGCAAAAGCACGAAAATGTTGCTGTTTACCAAATTAAATGCTACTAATTGGACGAGTTTAGCGGCGCTCAAGTATATGGTCTGCGACTGTTGAGCTGCTTAGGCTCTTGTAAGGGGCTGTGTGGTTGGGTGGTTGTAATGTGGTGCACGGCAAAGCTTTCCTAAGTATCCCGATGCCATGGAATTTTTAATGAAAATTGTTATTAGTATGTATGTGTATGTATGTGTGTGTGTGAATGTGCATCGTTAGCATCAAAAGTGAAGTCGCATCAAAGTTTTGCATATTTCAAGCACAACTTGCACCTCTTGACAGCCAGCATAAGCTCAACATTGAAGAGGTACGTATCTCATATCCAACCAAATGAAGAACAAAATGAGATCTCTGAAGTGCAAAGCAGCTCCGAGGCAAAAGAGAAAACCCGGACAGACTTGAGTGGAAAGCTGAATAAACAAGGGTTGATACGAGCAATGCCGGGTAATAACTGCTACAAAATTAATAAATGCAAAGTATTAACCATAAGTATTTACAAGGCATTGGTAATTTCGCATCGAGAGTAAGCTATTTTATATTAAACTATGTTATATTATGCAATTCAGTTTCCAATTTTTCTCAGTATTGGTATTGAGCGAAAACTTTGGAAATATATATTCCCCTATTTACTATATAACATACCACACTATACTATATAGCATACATATGCCATCTGACGGGCTAGCAGATCATAATTGCATTAATCAGCAGGAAAATAAAATAGCTGAGCCTTTAAACGTAATCGAGGATGGTGCAAGTGCGATTTTAATATAAACAAAATAATAACAAATTTGATTTGCCGTTTTTGTATAAATGCAGAGAAACGTATCGATACCATTTACCAGCACCAAGTATCGATAGATGCGTCTTGCCTCAGCTGCAAAAGCGCATTGCATACTTTGCGGCGCGGCGCAGCGAAAGCAACTTCAAAGGAAAAACATGACGAACCCCATTGATTGAAGAACTGAGAAATATAGAAATAAATAGAACGAAAATATATACAAAAACCACTTCGCGGTTATTCAAAGCCAACACAGTCTTAAATCGCGTTTAAGATAGGCGAGGGCGCCATAGAAAACTCTGGTCAACTGCGGCCGGCTGCGGCTTTTGTGGTTCTCGCTTTCGATATGACTGGCAGCAAGCAAAATGGCGCTCGCATGTAAACATTTAAATCTGTTTGCAATTTATGCACGTCAGCCACAAAAGCGAACAGGTAAAGCCGAACGCAATGTGAATAGACCGACAGCAAAAGAGTGCATACTAAAAGTGCTCTAGTCGGGAGTGTTCCACTGAAAGATACTCTGTATCATACATGAATTTTCGTCTATGCGTATGCAGATACCCTATATCATACATTGACTACCTTCTATACATACATATGTATATAGATAAGACCGCACATAAACAGACAGATACCCTGTATCATTAATGTCCTTATATAGTCAAGTACGCAAATTCAAACACAGACACATTTTCAATGCAGCCGTGCTTCTTCTTTCCTCATTATAAAGCCATTTGAAATGCATTCTTAAATAACTTGGATGTTTCTATTCCGATTCTTATACAATTTAATCAGGTTTAATATACGACTTACCAAGCAAAGCCCAGGCCTTTACCTCCAAAAGTAGAATATTTTTTGTGAACTTTCTCAAGCACGAAATGTTAATCGTTTTGAATCTGTGTACTAGATCTAATGAGCTGCAAGATGTTTTCTAAATGAGAAATCGATTTTTACCGTTAGTTCCAAATAAACTTGAGGGCAATAGTTTGACCTGGGTGCGTGATCCCTAGCGTTCATGGTTCATCAGACACACGGACCAGGCTAGATCGACTAGGCTATTGATGCTGTACGAGAATATATGTATTTATATATATTGGCTCGGAAATGCCTCCTTTTGCCTGCAACAAACATGTGCACACAGCTATTATCCACTTTAAAGCCACCTTGAACGTGTTAAGGGTATAAAAAGGAAGCGTGCGAGCGTTGCAAACAGAGACACAACTGCACCACATATTAAAATAAAAAGCCAGAGACTGGGACGGCGAGTGCGAGGCAATCGCGATGTGGATGCGGACACGTAGAACGACACTGATTAATAAACTCGACATGCTGGCATAAAAATATCCATGCAAATTAATTAAATATTTACAGTTTACTAACACAAGCAGGTCACTGCATGGGGCGGAAAAAAAAACCTAAGAACTCTTCAAGGGTGGCCTAGGTTGTGTGTGTGTGTGGGGAGCGGAAGGGGGAGGAAAAGAGGAAATGCCAACATGCCACACGCTTGCAAAAGCAAAGCCAAAGCCAAAGGCAAAGGCAAAGCCAAGTAAGCTTTGCGCTGAATTGCAAAAATATGCAAAGGTAAGCGCCAGCAGACGGAAAGCGTATGAAGCACTGTGAATGGCTGACTGACTGGCTAGTGGGTTGGTTGAGTGGCGGGTTGGGTTTGTTACGGTGGTTTACGCTGGTTACGGCTTAGCCGCATGCCGCTCAGCTGCAGATGAGATTGGCCAGCTGGCAGCAGCAGCAGCAGCAGCATCAGCATCAGCTTGTCTGATTGAAGTGCCACAGCGACGAGCAGAAAAAACAACTTGCCATCTACTCAGAACTGGGCCGCAACCCCAGCTACAGCCACAACCAGAGCCACAGCGATAGCCACAGCCAGTGCCAGAGCCACATCCGCGGCCCTTCCAACTCCAAGCTCAGTCGCAAGCGTTCAGTGTGCCAACTAAGCGCATAGTTGCCTCACGGCCGACAAATGAAATTAGTGTTAAGCTGGCCGGCGCTGGAGTTTGAGGGGGATGGGGAGGAGGGAAAATGAAACTCTGACAACTCTGAAATACAAACAAAATACAAATAAACTTTTATGTCTGTAATCAAATTTTTGCCATGCTGCTGACGCTGAGTGTAATAAATTTAAATCAATTTAAAGGCATAAATTATGCGACTGTCAAGGCCAACAATTGCACCGAGCATTTAGATGACTCAGACAGGCAAAGTCTGGGCCAAATGATGAACGGCTTAAATATGAATAAAGCGTAGATATACACTCGTAGCATTGCACAGTCATCTGATACCTTTAAAGAGGCCCAGCTGTGATCTTTGACCTCTCTTTAAAAATTTGTCTTTATTGTTGTGATTGTAGAACCAGCTTGAGCCCAGACTAACAATTTATATTTTTACGATGTACCAAATAATTAACCTTTAACTTATTTCAAAAAAAAAAAACGGCTGTACTGCGGCCTTTCTGAGCCACACACTATACACACTATTTATATCCCGATCGTTATGAGAGTCTCAGGGTATAAAAATGGTATCCAATGTCGTATATATACTAAAGCACAAAGCTCTACCTAACCTTTGAGAATAATGGAAGGAGGTATCCAAAAACTAACTATTCGACGGTGTATACTAAATACTAAAGTTGTTATAAGTAGCTATTAAAGTTTTCAAATTAAGCTAAAGCACTATTTCACTTTTCTAGAATTGATATTTTAACAATTTTGTGGACAATGAAGGGGAGTACTTCGCTATATACCAAATGTGTTATAAAGAGCTCCTTTATTTTTCGCATTATTCTTAAACAAAAACATGGCCTAATATCGATAATTATCGATATTTTATTTATCATTGGCTTTACCTTAGGAAATGGGATTTTCTCAATTTTGTGGGACATGGAGGGGCGTAAAACATCTGAAAAATATTATATTACATACCAAATTTATTGCAACTTGCCTTATTCAAATTATGCCTTACAATATATCAAAATCGATTTTTATCGATATTTTTTTTACGTTCACTTTTGTGATGATTATGGAACTAGATTGATAAGTTAGTATTCTAGAGTTCGCATAATGCGACTAGTTTAAGTATTCGGTAAACCCTTTAGTCCTCCATGTTCAAATGCAACGTAGATATCTTCAAAAACTTTAGACAGAGAGCTGATTAAATGAACAAGCTATAAGCCACATAACTGTTGATACCTATTTCCATTTAAATTAAAAGATTCCTGGTAAAAAGCCAAATAATTGAACGCAGTCAATGGAATAAAATGCATAACTTAACTTAACTAAACTTTACAAATTTATTTATTCTATATATTCTATATTAAGCTGTACGAAGCTATATTCACTTGATTCGTTGTCGATATTAATGTCCGGAAAAGTACTCATTCGAATTTCTAATACACATTGTCATGTCTAAGCTATTTGGGATTAATATATTTAGTTAGTTACCATTTGTACATATATATAATTTGCCTATGCTGCAAACCAACTGTAAATTCTTGGACAAACAAAGGATCTTAACTTGAAAGTGCGCCATAATATATTATCCTTTTGGAACCGCAACAATTTGAGAACATTCTTAGGCACAGGCACCGTCGATTCCATTCGAGCTGAAATACTTGGTTCAGGAGTGTGATCGCCTATCGACTATTATTCACATGCTGTCCCCTCTCCTGACCCATGGGACAGCCTGAGGGGGAAGAGGTGCCCTCGGGGAGTAGCTAAATTGTTGCACTTGTGAATGCCGAAAAATAAATAAAAAGCGTAACGAAATGAAACCAAACTCGAAATGCCAAAGTAAAATACCAACTGCAAAAGTACTGAAGAAGAAATATAGCACAATGAATGGGCCTCCATTTCCAACGGCCGACAGAGTGAGCGAGAGAGAGAGAGTGGGAGAGAGAGAGAGAGAGGAGTGGGCACGGCAGTTCGACGGAGCCCTGAAGGTCCAACTTTTAATGGCAAGAGCAAAGAGACAAGCGTGTGCATGGAACACATGTCGTGGCTGCGGGCAATAGGGGCCAGAGCATAGGATGGGGGGAGGGGCGCTGTGCAAACGGGTGAAGGCGTGGCAGGCACTGTTAAGTGCATGTTACCCAACAATTTAGTAGCGTAAGTTGAAAAATTTGAAATGGCCGCAGCCGGCAGAGAGAAGCCAAAAGACGCCAAATGAAAAGTAAAAGAATAAGTAGAAGGAAAAACTCAACGAATGGCAACGGGTGTGCGGTAAGTAGTTGAGATGAAATGCAAAAACTAAGTGGAGCGAGCGAACGAGCGAACGAGTGAGAGGGAGAGAAGACGAGAGGTAAGATAAAAGTTAAGAAAATGCCCGCAAAAAGTTGAAATGAAGATTTATTTGCCTATTTGCTTATTTATCTTCAGCTAAAACTAGAAGAGAGACAACGCCATTTTATGAGCTGCTTAAAAACTTGCACAGTGTGCGGCACCCACATACACACACACACACACGCACAGAGAGTCAGAGGGTGCACGCGAAAGGACAAAGTATCCTGGAAATAACATTAAGTACCGTCAACTCAAATGTTGCCCCTAACGAGTAGCTAGACAGAGATAGCCATCGCCTGATGAACCCCAATGCATTTTGCGTCTTGCGTTGCTCATCCGACCCGTGTCCCTCTGCGGGTAACTTATTGTAGGTAGTTAGCACAAATTTAACATGACTCACACAATCACACACGCACACACAAACTTTCCCACGCCTTGCATCCGTTCAAGCGGAAAAGTTTGCTTTTTTCTGCGTTTTTAGCTTCTTCTTTTTCCTGCTTGCAATGTTTCGAGCTAAACAGTTAATGGGCAATTTAATTATACGGAAATCACACAAATTCATCTAATTAGTTGTTCTTTTTAATTGCCAGGACACTTGAACCGTCGAGCCACTGCAGCTGCACTTCAGCCTTGAGGCATCAAGTTACATAAATTCCCCAACTCGACCTCCGACCTGGCTATAGAACGTCAGGCTCTATCTGCTGTACCTGCTACGAATATCGCTATCAATGGAGTTTACCTTGTAAATATTTCAATATACTACCGCTCCCTCGCCCCCACTCGCCGGCTCTATCTCTCGTTTCGCTCTGCTCTTTGCCAAGCATTTTTATTAAAAATTGTTATTTGTGAGTTCTCTGCCTCTTGCAACTGCCTCTTGCAACTGCCTCTTGCAACTGCAGCTGCAACTGCAGCTGAAATTGCATTCGTATTGCTGTTGGCCCAACAGCAACAGACGATGGCAATTGTCTCGCGAATTGGCTTTTGAGCCACAGGATCACGTCCCGTGCTTTTTTCCTCAATAATTGGTCCATGTATAAAGTGAAAAACAATATTAACAGCAAGTATTCATGACTAGCAGATACCCTGTTGTCTTTTTGTTTGAGAAAATGTCGTATATTATGACCAGCAACTGTTTTGTTTAGATTCTGAGAAACAATCAATATCATAATCATAATCATAGGTAGGAATAATCTATGCAGAGAAGTCAACAGATATAGAATATGATATATATATGCACATAAAAGAATCTTCCTTTTGTGTCATGCGCTCCAAGAAAATTTGAAAATTTCTATCTCCAAGTAGAACATGTGTGACATTTGGCTGCGTAACTGAGGTATCAGAGCGTTGGACTATCAAGCGCGAGGTCGCCAGTTCAAATCAAGCAGTGGTATTCAATTCTTATATTTGCACATTTTATTTATTATTATTCACAAAGTATAAAGCGAAGAAGATGGCGCGCGGGCCACTTGGGTAATTTCTTCAAGTATATATACATATAAATAAATAAATACATAAAGAAAGCAGTTTTATGGCCAAGGCATAAAGGAGGAGCCATCAAATTGGGATACCACTCGGCGCGAGAGGATAAAGTGTGGAAGACGCGAAAATACAGCGATGGGAGTTGAACAGTTTCCCATTTGATGTGTGTTAAGTAAAATGTGCTTTTAATATTTTGGGCGCCCACACGCACAAGCACGCAACATAGTAGCTTAAATGTGTCTGTGTGTGTGTGTGTGTGTGTATATTGGAGCATGCACACTCTGGAGCATGCAAGGATGTATCCACTTGAAGGTGCTGATGCCCCGCCAAGGTTAGTTAAAAGTTAGGCACTCGCCACTCGTGCCAAATTTCACGCCCCTTGAAGCAACCTGGAGCAAGTAGCAGCAACAGCAGCAAACATCCGCTGCCACCAGGTGAAGGCATCAGAATCTGCTTAAGCAAAGAGAAGCACCTGGAGGAACCTGCCTGCTACCTGGCAGCTGCCATCTGACTGACGGGCGTTTTAATCCTTTTGCATTTCGCGTGCAGCGTAAAAAGCATCGTTAAATAAACATGAGAATATGAATGCATGATTCCGTTTCGGCCCGCACTAACAGCATCCTCATCATCAGCATTAATGGTCATAAACCCGACGACTCAAACTACCTTCATAAAAGAGCTACCCACTTTGCTTTCATTTTCGACTTTGTTTTTAATTTATTTCTTTCAACTTGAGTACACATTGAATGAGATTCTGCAATATGTCAAAATATAACCTTATCTTAGCTGTTAATTAAAATTACAATTAAGGAATGTCATTTGCCATACTCTTTGCTTTAAATACCCAAAAGTATATCTAAATTGATTTCTGCTGCCAGAGCTGGCATTCGATCGGTTAGCAAACATTTCAACTCGTTCCAAGTATCGCTCTTAATGGAACTCGCCCCGAGAATGAATGAGACTGGAAACATTTCAACATATTTCTACCTTGTCTTCCAATTTATGCCGCTCGAATCACAATACTCTAGTATCGTTACGATCAGCAAAAAATATTAAGTACTTATTAAGAAAATTGTTTTGGCAGTTTTGTGCATACAAATATAATTGTTTTTTTATAATTTCATATATGTTAAGGCGACAAAATTAAATGAAACAAGTAAAAGGTTCTTGTCGGGAGCTCCCGACTAGGGGACACCCTGAACCCTCTTCTTCCAGCAGGCGATTGGTATAAAATGAAAGATACTTGATATATATACTATTCTAAAAGCTACATGTCAAGTTTGGTGACTCTAGCTTATTTTATTTGCCGAAATATCTCAAAAACAGGATTTCGATATCGATTTTTATCGATTACTTGAAAACGGGGAAAGTTATCGAATATCGGAAACAAACTCGATCTGCGCGGGCATTAGGAGAACCCACAGCTAGCTGAGATCCTTACGGACAGACGGACGGACGGACGGACATGGCTAGATCGACTCGGCTGTTGACGCTGATCAAGAATATATATACTTTATGGGTTCGGAGATGCTTCCTTCTGCCTGTTACATACATTTGCACATATACATAATACCCTTTTTACCCATTTTTAATGGGTTCAGGTTCTATCGAAAATATGAACTATTATTAACTATATTTTCTCTAAGTCCTCAACCTTTGTTTGCAGTGTATTAGGCAAATTGAAAAATAAGAAAAATTATAATAAAGCGGGACCGGCAACTCGAAAAGCCCAAGCCCCAGGCGCCCACATGCGATGGGCCTGTAGGAAGTACCATTTTTGTCGCCCAACTGTCTTTTATTTTTTTTTGCACTCTCCCAACTTCGGTCAGATAAATAGTGTGTGTGTGTGTGTGTGTTCGCTTATTTATGGTCTAGGACTTTGAAGCCGAAATTCACTTCCATTCAGTGCTCACGGCTCAGCTCTCGGTGCTATATTAAATCGCAGGCCATAGTTTTTAATAAAATGCCAGCGCTCCGGCCGAAAACTCAGCCACTATGCCTGTCTTCCATTTTCTTACTTTTTGGGTGGGGGGTAGTGGGGGAGGGGAAGGGGCGTGCCCTAATTTATGTACTCGGGGGTAAGTTCGCCATAGTTTTTAACTGAAATATGTAGAACAGAACAGGCAAACGAAAACCGAAATTCGGCGCATACCTTCGATTGCGTTCCTGCTAACAATTAGCGGTAGGGCAGAGGGGCGAATAGAGGGCGTGTTGGCCATGTCTGGCGTCTAGGCGGCGGCGTTCCACAGACTCAGACTATTGAGTCGTTTAGGGTGTTGTTGTAGGCGCGACAATTTCACCCATTTGCCAAGCGCTATGCCTCGTTGTGGATATGGATGTGGATGTGGATGTGGCTGTAACTCGAGCTCGAGCTTCATGCTATCCAGTCTGACGTCTTCTTTTATCTGTCTTGGGTGGGCCCGGCGCTGTCTCCAGCTCCTTTTGGTCTCCTTTGGGTCGGCCGGCCGGGCCGATATTTTATTTTTATTTTTATTTGAAAAAATCAATTTATGGCTTCTTTGGCAATAAACGATTTCTCTTTTAGTTGCCTTCTTCTTTTCTTTACGGCCGCATATCTTAGTAATATTTTCTATCATTGTCATCGCTTGAGTTGTGTCCCCCATCCCTCCCAGAATTCACCGTACTCGATCTCGCTCCCTCTATATCTCTCGCTCTCGCTCTCTCTCACTCTATCTCTATCAGCTCAACTCACTCCAAGGGTTTGGCGACGTCATCTTCGCTTTTCTGCTTTTTCTTATTTTTTTGTATTGTTTGCTGACCGATGTCGCATTGCCCACCCGCTCCCAATTTGACCAACCGCACGCCCATTATTCATTGTATACTTTGGACCTGCCTGGTTTGTACCATCTCAATGAGTGAGTTTGTGGGTGGGTGTGTGTGTGTGTGTGTACGTGTGTGTACGCATATGTCTTGGCTCAATAATGCTGCGATAATAATGGCCGCAAAGAATTTCACCCAAACACTTCTCTTTGCATACTTTTTTGCCAGCTGCACTTCCAGTTACGTCCCGAGATACCCAAATGTGGTCGGGGAGTCAATTCATATCCTGGTGGGGCAAATGTGAGCGTTGCATATGTGACTACTCGCATTGCATTCAAACTGCGCAACAGGGCGTATGATTGATGAAAAGGCTTGACAAGAAGCCTTAGAACTCGCTCATTGCTGTGACTACTAGTACCAAATATAACGAACCAGATGCAGACGCAAGAGCTAAAAGCTAAAGGCTCAATTGATTGGAAACCACTTCAAATATAATTGGATATAGTTATGGGTATATATAAATAAATAAAATATGTACGACAAAGGGTGTTAGTGACCGCGTCCAGTCTAGAGGTACTCCCAGCGCAACACAAGTACTCGCTGCCCACCTGGAAAATAATTCCTTAACGAGGCGTTAAGGGTGCACTGCCGTATTGAGTAGAATTTGCAGTATGGCTTAACTCTACGCAGTGTATGCTTAATGATGAGCCACGCCTGGACCCAAGTTCGTAGCAGCCTCCGAGACACAGATTTAGCTCGTACTGATATGATAATAACGTAGTTCGTTCTGACATTGAGATCAACTGCCCAGAAGACAGAAGATGCGTGTCGCAGAGCTTAAGTCAAAGCGTCCACAAGCTGTCTAGAGGAAATTGGCGTTAATTGATCTCGCCGGATCTGCTGCAACTGGTCGTATAGTCTGCTTGCAGTCGACAAAGCAATCAATCGACAATCTGACGATTTTGAAAGACAACTCACAGCTCCAGTCGTCAGACCACCTGTCAAGCTTCCTTGTGAGAGCTCGACGATCGCTGGTGCCAAAATGATGTCGATACCCCCAAAGATCTCACCATTCATCTGTGACCAACTTGAATTCATGAAAATCGCATAGAAAGGCTGCATTTAGGAGAGAGCAGGAGAGCAAGCAAGCGGAAAGCGCATTAGAAGAAAAAAACATGGGGATCAATGCAGAGATATTGATTTGAATTGCTAAACATAATATTAAAATCGTGAAATATTGAATCGAAAGGGATTATTGTTCGCAATTTCACCCAAAATCATTGAATAAATGGTACAAATAAAATGTATCTCAAAATTTTAATATGCTATAGGAAATGGCTAAAAGCCAAAATAGAAAACTTTCGAAATATCTCAAAAATGCTATACTGTTCTATATACTTGCTATAGAAATGCCATACTTTTAAAGGCACATGTCTATGTGAAGAATAAATAAAAAATAATAATAATACCTGCCTCAATAGTATTTAAGCTGCACTCGATCAGCGGTTACCCTTTGTATTAACCTTTAGTCGATAGCAATAAAGCTCAAATTTAATAAAGCAGGCATTGATGACAAATCGAATATACACAATATACACACACACACACACACACACACACACACACACACAAACGCATATATGGTATGGTTACCAAGCACACAGTCTTTGTGCCATGCATGTGGGCTTTCCTTTGGCCAGCAATGAGAGGCTGGGGAAAAATGCGTCAGTCGCACACACAAATATGCAATGTCCATAAAATACTTGATTTTCTTTTTTAAACATGACAAATAGGAAGAACGCGAGCAAAAGTAGAAGGGTTGCGTGGAAAGGGCGGTGGGAGGGGGCAAAGGCCAGAGAGTGAGGTCTCGTGTTGTTGGGTTCGCGCAACCAGCCAACCATAAAGTTAAGTTTTTGCAGTTTTTTACCACTCACAATAAATAAAGCTGTTTTATTATTGTATTTTCTGCAGAGAGGCATGAATAAATTTTGTCTGGCCAAATAAAATACCAACACACGCACACACACACTCACACACATACGCATATGCAGAGCAACGCATTTGACAAGTTTATAAATTATCGACTATAAAGGAGAAAAAAAAAAAGGGGAGGAGGAAAATGTGCAACTGATTGTTAAATTCCATTGAATGCCATTTGTGAGCAGAAATAATGGCATGCCACGTTTTAAACTGTAAACATCATATGTTTGTGACTACGCATAGACAAAAAAAAAAGTTGTTAATGTTGCAAAGTAACATGATATTATACCTCAAAGGAGGAAATACTATAAAATTCAAGCATTCAAGTACGTCGGGGCAGCGGCAATCCCAGCTGTTTTGGTTTATGTACAACTACATATATTCAAAATCGGGCTTTATTTAATGCGGCTTAGCTAATGTGCTTATATACCCAAAAAGTCAAAGCTATGCCTAATCGATTCTATATATTTGGAATCGGGCTTCATTCCGCTCCTTGACATTAATCACACTGTGCAGGGACTTAGGACTCTAAATATATAAGTTCTTAGAAGCAAGGCTGTGGTTCGGTTCACGGTTCGTGCCAATGCCTCACCCCGAAGATCGGTTTTTGAATCTAGATTTCCACATTTGGAAAAATATGGTTCAGGCTCTTGCATAAAAACCTTAGCATTTAGACCACTAATTCGCATAATTTGATCGTGCTCGAGTATGTCCACACTCGAATAAGAAAGTTTTTTAGTTAGACAAGCGGAAAGCGTGCCCTAAATGGTCTATATCCCAGGCTATGTACTACCCAATATTAGGGCAGCTATACATTTATTTTGGGCTCGAATATGCAACAAGCATATAAAGCCAATAGGATCTAGACCAAACATTCAAGAATGTATAAACCTAATACTTCGGCAATTTTATTGCACAGACACTTTCTGCGAAACTTGTCAATCATCATTTCATCTGTATAGATTTTTCTAGCTATCGCATCCGGCCAATCACTTCTCACTTGTTTCTCTGCGTCTTTTTCATCCCCCACTCTGCAATTATTTCTACTATTCCCATGGAAACACTAACAAGTATTAATGTTTTAATGAAATGTAACAGCTTCGACGGCAGTTGCCTAGGTTTCTCCTAATCAGAGCCAACTCACGAATGTATCTTGCGTTAGGCCCATATCAGGTTCATTGGGCAAATCGATGAAAAAGCAATTCACTCGACACAAAATCATTTGGGTATTTATAGACAATTGTGCATCTGGCCAAATCATCAATCATCATCCAATCATTATGGCAGCCAGCAAATTAGCAACAGTCGCAGCCGCAGCCACAGCAGCCATTGAAGCCGAATAACAAGCTTTTGGGCTATTGTTGGGTTCGGATTCCAAATTAAAATTAATTGGCAGTAATACACAACAAAGGGCAATGATAAGAACAATCGCATGTTTAATAATAATCGCATTAAATTACGTAACGTGTGGCATATAACGATCAAAAACCTGGCCCGGCCCACGGGGCGTATGCGCAACGCCTGCAGCCCACGAATGCGCATAGAAGGGGTCAAGTGACAGCCCCCAGAAATTCATCAGCAATTGTACGCATAGACGTGTGCTCCGCCCATTGCCATAGCGTACGCCCACGCCCCATCCCGCCCACAACACCTCTATAGAGCTTCCGCTAGCATTTTCTCCGGCCCAAAACACAAAATACGAGTAAGTAGAGTGTTATAGTCGAGTGTGCCCGACTGGGAGATACCCTAAGACCAACCCTAGGCACACGCTGCGCACTATGCAAAAGGGATTCTTGGGTGTTTGTAATTCGAACCTTGTGAATTTTTTGGGGCTTACATAAGGCAGCCGAAGGTGTGTAGATACCAAAACCCAAGTTTATACTTTAAACTAATTTTTATGTTAGTTTCCTCGCGAATTGTTGAGATATCCAAAATATTCGAACATTTGGATGTGTGTATACGCAATATGAGAACCAACACAGTATGTTTGGTGCGTCGTGTAGATCTTGTTGTTTTCGAGTTGAGCTTAAAAAAGCATGTCTCAAACCGATATTTATCGATATTATGAAAATGAAAGGACAAATCTATGGTAAACACGTTCCGCGAGAATATAAAACTCTAATTTCAAGTCTCCAGCTTTTTGAGAACGATGCGTTCTCACAGAGGGATGGACTGCGCATCGTGCTGATCAATAAAATAGATATATGTTCTATATGGCTTGCTTCCATCGATCTGTCACATACTTTAGCACAATAACAACATACCTCATTCACCCATTTTGAATGGGATCAGAGATGCAAGACACACAACGGGAATGTGAGAAATTCTCTCAAATCTCACACATCGAAGATTGCATGCTCTCACTTAGAGCTATGCTACATAGCACACACTGACACACACGCACACATATAGACATATATCATGGATTCTAGATAAATGCTAGACTAAGTTTTTGTATGCAGCGTGGTGTTTGTGTGACAAACACTCTGGCTTGAGGAATTCGATATCATTTGACTTGACTTTTCTTGACTTGATTTGATTTGAGTTCAGTCTTACCTTGCCCACAAGTTGGGGGCTGTGCTGTGCGGTGGCAATAAGTGAGTATATTTTATATATTTGTAGCAGCCGGCAAGGCGCTGACTGATATGCAGCAACAATAACAATAACAATAACAATAATAAAAATAAAAATAACAGAAACACAAAACATCTCTAGACATTGTTTGCTTGTTTATAAAAACGAACTTTTTATTGCCACAAAGTGGCAGGCGACAAGCCAGAAACGTGGTACACCACGCACAGCACCATGTGGCGAGGGAGGGGGCGGGGTCGGACTTGCTTCTCTGTGTGTGGCTGTGCCGTGTGTGCGTGAGCGTGTGTATTGTTGTTGTTGCCTTCAGTTGCTGTGGCAAGCACACAGGAAACTTTTATTTACGACAATGCCGAATTTCGAATGCATTTTTTTGTACACAGCAAATTGAATTGACAAGTTAAAAGTTTCAATGCGCTGCCATTGGAATATATTTGAGTTTTCTTTCTGAAATTCCCTGCATATTATTAATAACACTTTATTCATATGAACACTTCATATAACAGATTGCTTCAATATCTCATTAGTTCTTTAATTCTCTGCCTGCGACATTACATAGAAACTTGAATATATATTCATGTATGTTTGCCTGTATATGTCAGTGTGTGCGTGTGTGTGTGCGTTGTTTACTGAATTGATGCATAATTTATCTAATTTTGAAATTGATTGTTAATGTTTTCCCCCCGGTCTCTAGGCCTTAGACTGCCTTGCCGCCCCATTCCCAGCATTTCCTGTAGACAGTCGCTTCGATTGCTTGTTTCGCTCGGAAGTGTTTGTGACTTTTATGATTTGGCTTGTCTTTGATTTGATTAAACCTCAAAGCGACACACATGTGTGTCTATCTGTGTGTGTGTGTGTATGTGCACACACTGCTGGCAACCTGATTGGCATTGCCAGGGACAAGCAGCTCGGTTCCCAATGAATGAACCCAATGAATGGCCAAAGAATTTTCCCGTCGCAATGCAATTTTCCAGCAGCGCCAAACGCCAGCACACTTTTTCCTAATTTTTTTTTTGGTTTCTCCCTTTTACTCTGCTTTATACTCATTTTGGACTTTCTTGCTTTTCTATTTTCAGCTTTTCCATCAATTCACTTGATTTGCTTCAACATGAAATGCTTCTGGATTAGCAAATTAACTTGTTTTCGTTGCAGCAATGACATTCGGAAGCGTTTTTTACAGATTTATATCTTTTTTTAGGTTATGTGAATAAATTCCTATTAATCGAGGCAAATGGGCGAGATATCTGAAGCTGGGTCAACATATTTAATGTTTTTTTTTTTTTTATTGAATGTGAATGTGAGCCAATTACGTATAATTCAATGCATTTTACACATTTTAGGCTGGTATAAAGGAATTTTTTTAAACGATTTTGGACTGATTTTAGTTCGTATATAGTATTATTTACACATATTTAATAGCATATGCTATTTCGTGTTGTAGGCCTCAATATAGCATCTCTTAAATAGTCTAAAGTCAGTTTCAGATTTTAGCCAATGCATATAGACTCTAACTCAATAATAAGAACAAGACTTAAATCTTTTGAAAAACATTTGTAACATCAATTAATAATATTGTCATATAGAACGACTTCGTTGAGCCCAAAAAGTATATAGATAATTTCCCTGTCTGTCTAAAAGGATATCTTTAACTTCATCTATCGAAGATTCCTAACCTGACTTCTTTTATATAACTTATCTAGAGTACAAACTGTCTGTTTTGTATCAGATCCAGACCTCAAAATACTACTCAAAACAATTCCACATTACATTTATTATATACTTTATATAATGATATATATTTCATTTGTATTATTTATTTTTAAATGAATGCAAATAAAATGTAGATGGTTTGGCAACTACAAAAGAAATTTGTGTACTTATTTTTGTTTTCAATAGCATTAAGCCTGAAAGAGAAATAAAATTTAATACTATATATACACACGGACACACACACACACACACACAGCAACAAACACACGCACACACAAACACAGAGAGGCGCCATCACAAGCGGACTTTTGAGAAAAACACATTAATATTAACGAGAATTTTTATGGCTTTCCAATTGATGGAATGAATAGCTCAAATGCTTTACTGCAACACAATTTCCATTCAACAACACACCCAACACCCTCCAACACACACCCTCCCACACACACACCCCCACACACACACACAATTCGCTACGCTGTCAATGAGCGTGAAAAAAAATCTGTGGAATCTCGAGCCGCAGCAAGAAGTGTAGGCAAATTATTTTAAATATTGTAGAATATCAATCAGCAGCATTTTCATGCCGCATCGCACCTACTCCCACCCCTTACCCCTCCCCCTGCCGATAACCATAAAGCAACTTACCTAGCTGTTGTTTGGTTGTTGTTGTTGTTGTTTTAATTGTTATTGTCGTTGTTGTTGTTGCTGTTGCTTTTGCTCCCTTGTTGCTTTAGGCGCGTAAAGTTTTTCGCATTTTCTTAGCCGAATTAAATTTTGCTAGTTTGGCGCCGCGTGTCACTTCTTCTTCTTCTTGTGGTTGTTGTTGTAATAAACATTGTTTTTTTATTATTGTTTCTTCTGCTGTTGTTGCCTTGTCGCCTCACATGACGCCCGCGCGCGCCTTGCACACGACTTGATCCAACAAAACAAACACTTTTTCGCAGTTTTTTTTTTACTTTTGTCACACACGCGGCTTGTTGTTGTTTTTGCAGTTAATTGTTGTAAACAACAAATGTTGGTTTTTTTTTATTATTGTTTTTGTTTTGTTTTTGCTTTTATTGTTGTTGCAGTTGCATTTGCTTTTGGCTATTGGCTGTGGCTTTGCTTTTGCTTTTCTTGCTGTTTATTGTTGTTGTTGGTTTTCTTTTTCCGTTTGTTGTTGTTGTTGCTATTTCGGCCTTTTGTTTGTTTATGTTAATAACTTAAATGCAATTGCTAATTATTTTATGATATGTATAATTAATTGCATTTACTTTCGTAATATATTTGGACTCTATTTCAGTCTATTTGAGCTTCATGTATTATTTATGTATGTATTTTGTTTTGTTTTTAATAATTTAATTATTATTATTTAAGTTTATTTAAATAAGTGAATGATTAAATAATCGAGTATTTAATGCATTTCTTGTCCGTTTTGTCTTTAATGTATCAAGTCTTTAGCTGTTAATACTTCATCTTTTTCATATTCTGTCCATTATCAATTTGTTCAATCCCACGAACTTGTGTGCTATAAAGAGACAAAATTTCAAAATCAATTAAATTTGAAAATGATTTATTATACGAAATTGCGCGCATCTCAGACTAATTAATAAATTAATTTAACTTTTTAGACGTAAGCACAAGAAGTTTTCTCAGAAATAAAATATTTATCTATGCAGGCAAGAAATATATTTTATATTTTAGTTCAAATAAAGTTTTAGGCATCTCTTGAGCATTTCTTTCTCACTAAGCTCTAGTTAGCTCCAGTTGAAAAACTCTCAGATTTGTGGGCCGATATCTAGTTCAATTCTTCAGTAAACTATATATCATCGATCTCTATTTGGTCGAAAAGGGTCTCAAAGTGTTAGTGTCTGACGTTTCGTGCGCAAATTCATTTGTAAGGATCTTTATGAAAACTCATTTGAGACGTGTTTCACATTTTTCACGGGAAAAATGCGGATCAAAGATTTGTTAAGCGATGATAGAAGTTTTGTCCGATCGGCCTCAAACTCATTTACAAAGATCTTTGTTCAAATTCGTTTGAGAAGCGGGAACTGGGTGAATAAATAATATCCAAAACTGTTTACACAAAACTTGCCACGGGCAAGGCCGGGTAATACACGCTTTAGAGGAAGGAATCAAATCGGGTATTTAATATTTTACAATAATACATTTTCAGTCAGTTTGCGGGCTATTTGTGTTTTGCTGTAGAATTTTTTGGCCTCCCAAAAAATAAATGCAACCCTTTGAGAATAAAAAGTTAACTATAAGAAACAGTCTCTGTCTGGTAGAGAGAGAGAGGGGGGGGGAGAGGGGTTGCATTGAGTTATGCTGCAATAAATTTCACCTCATAAGCCAATAATAACGAAACTTTTGTGTTGCACATTTCGTGCCTTTCTGCCAGCCGCAACCAAGCATGCCACTGCCACCGACTGCCTACCTGCATCAGAGTGTCCTACTTTTGCAACAAATACAAGTGCAGCAATAAGATTGCTATTTAACAGCGACTTACACACACACACACAAACATACACACACACCCACACACGCGCATAGACAATGAAAATGCGAAAATTGCATAAGAAATGTAACGAAAAGAGGAGCCCAAAATTTATCGAGACATGGCAAAAGAGAGAGGAAGAGGGAGAGCAGGAGGGAGCGAGAGAGAGAGCGAGAGATAGAGAGAGAGAGAGAGAATGTGTGTGAGGGACAGCTATGAGGGAATGAAGGAGGGCTGCACTTAAATGAGGCAACGGCCACGAGGTGAAACTCTCAGACATGCCTAGTAACTACACACACACACACACACACACACACACTAACACACACACAAATTCGAGGGGTAAGTTGGGGCAAACAGCTTATATGCATAATGAGGCACACCTCGCACATAGGAAGCGAGGGGCCACAATATAGAGCAATAAACAAGCCAGCATTTCCGGGCTGGCTTTCGTTTTCGAGACAAACACAAAGACAAAGGCAACGGCAAAGGCAACGACAAAGCAAAGACGATGACGGTACGATGACGATGCCAATGCCGATGACGATGCCGATGCCGATGACGATGGCGAAGTTGTACTCAATGGGAATGTCGGCCAGTATGTTGTTGGCCCCCTTCGGCCAGAGCGACGTCAACGGACGCGCTGTGTATGAAAAGTCATGCCATCCAATGAAACATTGTATAATGGCCCACACACACATCCACAAGCACACTCACATGCAAATTGCCAAATACTTGGCCTGCCCTTACATAGCTTCGATTTCTCTGGCGGCGCTCAGCAGCCCATTTATCGAACTTTATATATATTTGTATATATATATATATATATCTATATATATATTTATATATATGCATGTATATATAATTAAATTATGCTTGACTTGTTCAAAAGCTCTGTTAACATTGCAATTTGCATAGACGAAAACACAGGCCTTACCAATTTGTAAATATGTACATATAAATATATATATATAGTATGTGGCAGCCACAATTCTGGTAGGCGGTGCCGCAACGACAAACCTGGTCGACATAATTGGGCCTCGGCAAGTTTATGAACATTAATTTAAACGAAATTAACTTTGCAACTTAAGCAAATAATCACGTTTTGCTGGTATAACAAAAATATAGAAAAATAAAACTCTATAATATTTTAATAACAATTAATTAAAACTTAAATTTAAGAATAAATGTTCAAATGGACATATATCTCTATACATAAAACTGTTTGTCCTGTCTGACTGACTGACTTATTGACTGACTGACTTATTGAGTGACTGACTGACTGACTGACTGATTGGTGATCAACGCATAGCCCATGCCGTATGAGCTGGGAGGTTGAAATTTTCACTGTAGTTAACTTATTTGATGAAGGTGAAAACAAGTGCGGAAAAATCGCGAAAAACGTGTTTATGACTTTGACTTTTATGTTTACCATCCGATCGGCTTCATAAACATTTTCAAAGATATTTGAAAGAATTTAGTTTATACGTGCCACGGGCAAAGCCGGGGTAGTATCATATGTATATATCATATATCTTATATTTTTAATGCTTTACTAAGAGTGAAACTTAATATAAAAAATTAGTTAAATAATGTTAATTTTAAATATATTATTAGGTGACTCGATGTGCGGTTAATGGAATTTTTAAAAATGGAGATGTAGCCAAAATCAGCATAAAATGTTAATTTTATTTATTTGTCAGTTGAAAATTGTAAAAAATGGGGCAAACTAATGGCTGAATTAAATATTGAGCTAAACCAGGCTCATAATACGAATCTTAAAGCGGGACATTGGTTGAAGCCATAAAGGAAAAACTGATAAAGTTTGTAAGCCTTGATATAATCATAGATATATAAACAATAGATGCTTTTATTAAAACAAAAATATTGAGTCCAAAATAAAATTCAATCAAGGCTTGTATTGTGAAGGCTTAACAAAATTACTTTTGCTGAAGTAATTAAAACTCTAAGCATAAAAAAAAAATAATAAAAAATATTATAAGCTTATTTGTAATCGAGATTTCGGAATTATTTCTTATATATTTTTCCCCCACAAATGTCAAAAGCAACAGACCAAAAGAGTCTTACGAGTTATTTAATTGAAAAATAATAATAATAGCACTCTTTCAAAAAGGATTCCCGAGTTTCAAATGGATTGCACGAGTGCATCTTCAGATGCCAAACAATTGCAAATATTTGAGAAAAATGTCGACTGCGCCACGTGGGGGACAGGCCCCAGTTGCCGGCCTCAATTGGTACTAAATTTATTATGGGTATTATCGGGCACGCCTCTTTGAAGACATGACAGACTTAACAAGCAGCATACGACTCGGGCGAAGACTCCGCCATATTCGTGTTGCCACACCACGAGAAACAAACATCGCCAGCAACAGCAACAACAACAACAACAATGGCAGCTCGCATGCTTCCCTGACTAGACAACTTTTGCCTGACCCCCATCTTCTGGCAGCCCCCCCTTCAGCTGGCTCCCACTGCCCGCAACCGCCAAGTGCATAGAATGCACTTTAAGCAAGTTAGCGCCGCGCTATTTAGCGCAGTCGAACAGCTGCCCCGCCTTGCCGCGCACCCCCCGCAGCGACAAGCAGCGCGTTAGCACTTTTCGAAGCATACTTGTGAGCGCTGGGCAAAGCTGAGCGTAACGCAGTTCGATGTGGACGCCGGCGTCGCAGCTGCATCTTCTTTTTATTATTTTATTTTTGGTGCATTTCAGATAAGAGAGAGAGAGAGAGCGAGAGAGAGAGTGAATGTAATTGCTATTTAGACAGGCTGCATTCAATGATGTTTGCCAATATGTGCAGATGTGTGTGCATGTGCGTGTGCGTGTGCTTGTTTGTTTGTGTGTGTGTGTGTTGTCTCTGCCAGATTTGACGGCGATAGCTGCGGCAAGCAAGTTAAGCCCCACTACAACAACAAACACACACGCACACACAAGCAAAGAGAGAGCATACACATATTGCAAGTGCATTAAAGAGAGTTTAATGCGCTTTCTCTCTACTCTCTACTCTCTCTCTACCCTAGGGCAAAGACTATTTAAAGTAGGACAACGGGGCCAAAACAAGCAAACAGCAAAAACAACGACAACGACAACAACAACGACAACAACAGCAACAACAACAAAACAACCGAACGCCAACACAATGAAAGCATGTGTTGTCGCAGTTAATAAAGGAAGCGGCCTCACTATTGTTTTAAGCCCGCATTACGCGCAGTTGCCGTTATGTAGCGACTAGGCCGAGCATGCATTAAATATCAAAAAATGTAAAGCAGCAGCAGCAACAACAACAACAGCAAAAACAACAGCAACAACAACAGCAACAACAACAAGAACAACTCGACTTTTTAGCGACATGTGATATTTATATTTTTAATCCGTTTTCAAATAAATTAGGACAGATAAAAAAAAAAACAAATATAAAAAATGCTAGAAAACAAAAAAAAAAACTACTAGCTTTTACATAGCCGAATATAGAATGCCCTAGAGAAAAGCTGGCAGGCGGCTTAGCAGACATGTGTGGAAAAAGATTAAACTAATGTTGACTTGTGTCAAGATATAACTAAAAACATACAAGAACCTAATTTTCGATCGATTATGTGACTGATATATGACTTTATGATATATGAATATATGACCGATATACGACCTATAGTAAATGATATAATTTCGACTTATGTATGTTTTGCCTGATAGAGAAACACGCTTCTACGCTGGACTTACAACTGAGATACTTCCCAGAAACTGACAGCCGGGTATGGCCAGATCAGTTCGTCTGTTGATATTGATCAGAAATATATATAATTAAAAGATATTTGCAATTGTTATGCATTACACAACTCGACTACCTCCATGGCAGTTTTATGCAATGATTCCGACTGTTTACTGGGAGACTAGTTTACATGGACCTTGCATTATCTGCTCCTCTTCTGATATTGATCAGGAACATATATAATCGTCACGGAGATTTGCAATTTTTCTGCATTGCACAAACCATTACAGAACTTAAATAACCTCTGTAAGAGCAAAAGCTGATTGCAATTTTTGCAGCTGTTGACCTATCGAGAAATGATATCAATTGAATACAACATTTTATAATAAATTTGTCATAAAATTTACCACCAATGTTTTTTTGCCTTTCCCATCTATATATTGACCAGCTATTGTTGCTGTAATTATGTGCAGGGAATATTGCAGTTTATGGTTATGATTTCCTTTCAAAATCTATGCTTCTCTCTCCCTCTCTCTTTCGCTCGCTATCTCTCTCTCGCACTCTCTTTTTTCACATATAAATTAAAATTGCATTGAAATTTCACATGTCATGTTCTTTTTTTTAGTTAGCTCGATTTTTCTTACCCCTGGGGTAAGCTTGGATTTTTTTGCAGTTGTTTTTTATGCTTTTACATGGTGACATAAAAAATGTTCTGTTTGTTAAAATAAACGTATATATCAATGTTTAAATTTATTTAAACTGCATCAGCACATCAGAATGTCATCTATAGTTGCAATTTTAGCGAAAAACATAAACAGAACTTGCAGCATGTGAAATATTTCAATTAATTCATTTAACAATTTGTGTAAATTGGCTTTAAAGGTCTTTTTGAACTCTCGAATTTTTAGATTGAAAACATTTCAAATTTATTTAAGGTTTAGAACATTGACTAAGTCAGCTCGAAATCACGTTTCATTTTTTTGTTGCAGCTGTGCTTCTTCTTTCCGCAAACCCCACATTTTGGGAAATGTGTTCTTGAATAACTTGGAAGCTTATTGATGGATGCTGATGTAATTTTCAGGTCTCAATTTTGGCATCCGAATATGTGTAGATACCAAAGTCAGAGAATTAAGCTTCGCAAATATTGTTATGTTCGGCTGCGTGGGATATGGTGGAAGGTAAGCAAAAAGTGTAATATTTTAAGCCTGTGTATATTGTTCAGGAATATGCATACCAAGTTTATCTACCCAGCTCCTGTTATGTCTCAAAAACGATTTAAGGCGATATTTCGAAAACGGAATGAGATATTGAACATATATATTTCAAATTTCAAGGCTTTTTCTAGCTTTTGCAGTTGGCGAGATAGACGCAAAGACAGACAGACAGACTAAGGGTATAGCTAAATCGATTAAGCTCGATGATCAAGAATAAACATATATATGGTATCGGGAGATGCTTCTTGCTGCCTGTTACAAACTTTTGCAAATTAAAGTGTACTCTTTTTAACAATTATCAAGATGTTGAGTTTATAAAAAAGTTAATATCTTAAGAGTAACAAATGTTGTATACGCTTCTCTATATATTTTGGAAATATTGATTCTATTCTTTGCACAAGCTTCTGAGAATTCTCTATAAAACAAATTATGATTCGCTATTTGCAATGCTTTGGAAATATTGATTCAATTTTTTTAAAAACTGCCGAGAATTTAATTCATCGGAAAATTGAAGAAAGGTTTGCAAATGTATTTAACTGCAGAGGGAGGCATATACATAGGTTCAATAAACAAAACTTGGCTGTGTCTTGCATTTCAAAAACTAAACGAACTTGGAACAGCAAATATAAGAAAAAGACGCTAAACAAGTTAGTTTTTTTCTCTTAGCCTACTTTTTGTTTAATAAAAAAACACTAAAACAACTCGTGGAAACACCTGAAAATTAGGTTTCTATTATAGAATTTCCAACTTCGAATTTCAGCAAATAGTTTTGAGTTAAAATAAAACAATTGAGATAAGCTTTGGCTATTAAAACTTATAAAACACAATGTTCTAACTGGCTCTTATTAAATCGCAAGCGCTATTTGGCTTTAATATTATTGAAAAGATAAATAAGTAAGAAGCTCTATTCGAAAGTTCCCGACTAGTACCCTGAACCCTCTTCTTTGCGAAAGCTTTACCATGAAAGATACTTGATATAAATATTCTAGAAGCTACATTTCAAATTTAATAGCTCTAGCTTTTAAAACATAGGAGATTTTCTCAAAAAACAGGATTGCTTGGAAAAAGGGGCAAGTTATCGATTATCGGGCACTAGGAGGACGTACGTTTAAGCCTCTAGCTCTTATAGGTTCTGAGATCCTTGCGTTCATACAAAAGGACGGACGGAAGAACAGACGAAAGGACAGACGGACATGGCTAGATCAACTCGACTATTAATGCTGATCAAGAATATATATATATATATATATTATGTGGTCGGAGATGCTTCCTTCTGCCTGTTACATTCCTTTTACACAAATACATTATACCCTTTTTAACCATTTTTAATGGGATAAGAGTACAAAAAAACTAACGAAAAAACGAACAAAATAAGTTATAGACTGTGCGTCTATCTAGTATGCAAGCTGTCCTATACTTAAAGATATAAATGTGGTACATAAGAAAACTCACCTAAAACAACCTGAATAGAGAGAATACATAAATAAGCTACGTAGCCTGACGCGTTTATGTATATGGATTCATATATGGAAAGAATCGGAACACTTTTCAAAATCAGTTCAAGTTTTCGAACAGTATTTAACCAGAGAACCAGAGAATTGCCAAACACTTTCTGCACTTGCGAAGATCTCAAGACAAAGAGTCGTAAATTTGTCGCACACCGCTGGAAGAGTTTCTGTCTAAAAGATCAAAAGAGACTTCCAATTAGCAGCACTAAAAAACATATGAGGCGTTTATGCCATGAACAGAGACAGCGACCACACTGACCGGAGATGACGATGATGGCAATGCATCAAATTATTAATAGATCTATGTGAGACCAGAATGCTTCCCCCCGCCCAGTTTTCCGTGAACATCGGAATGGCCGGAATTTTGAACACAAAAACAAAAACACAAACAGAACAAAAAATATAAAGAAACTAGCAAGAGAAAAGCTAAATGCTTGCCGGGAAAGACGTGAAAAATCATTTCAAACTCAAGATTTATTTGATTTCGACAAGTTGAGCGAAATGAGCGCAACGCACAAACAACAACAATTACACGCAAGAGAATAATATTGTATTTTTTTCGTTTTTTTTTCTTTCTTTTCTTTGTGTTTTGCGCTTTGTTTATATTTTGCACAGCAGCTGACGCCATAATTTTTTCTAAAACGTGTTTAAATAAATAACAAACAAAAAAAATAAAAACCAAACAAAAAAACAAAATCTATGTAATATTTTTGCAGAAATTGAATTCAAAATACTTTGAGAATCGTTTGTTAAAGAAACAAACAAATTTGTGGCCATATTCATGGATTTTGTAGAATACGCACTCAAAACCAAGAATGAATACATGAATGAATACACGGCAGAAAATATTATATACACGGCAGAAAATATTCGGTACATATTTGTTATTCATCTTAAAACTCATTTACAAATATTTTATAAAAAATTACATTTGTAATTTATATTGATGTCAAAAGAAGAACTTGTGCCGGGCAAAGCTGGGTAATGCTCGCTTGTTAATACATATTTATTAATTGTATGATTGTAGAATATTTTAGGTTTTTTCACTACGTATTCAAACTAAAAAATGAATTCATGAATGAACACACGGAGGAAAATAATCGAAACATGTTTGCTGATCATCTTAAAACTGATTTTCAAATATTTTTGTAAATTATATTTAATTTCTGGCAAAGAAGAACTTGGACCGGGCAAAGCTGGGTAATGGCCGCTTGTTACTATATAAATATGCAAATTTACCTGAGAGTGCCAAAAGCTTCCAAGCAAGAATTGAATTGTAATTTTTGGTAGCTGGCTTTTTAACAAAAAACAAACTCTGAATGGTGCTTGATAAAGCAAAAGAATCTTTTTTTAATTAAACAAATTAATAAACTAAAAACTAGTTTAAATGGACAAAAAAAAAGGTAAGCATGCAAAAAATAAAAAAATTAGTAAACTTCTATTGTTAATATTTTCTTTAAGAAAACATCACTTGCTAAGGGTATAAATAAATTGTTCACTTCTAAAATGTGTAAAGTATTTGCCACGTTTGCTTCAAAAGCTGCTGCTGATCGCACTCACACACACACACACACACACTCTTACACACACAGGCACACCTCAAAGGAAGCTGCGTCGGCTTTAGTTCAACATTCAGTCTCGTCTCTTTTTTGTGTGGCTTTTTAAGTATTGTATTTTAAGCTATTTTGACGACTGTCGTTTTTTTTACAATATTTAATTACACTCTTGTTGTTTGCTGCTGCTGCCGCTGTTGTTGTTGTTGTCGCTGTTGCATTTTACTTGTTTTATGCACGCACACCGCATTTTACGCATTTTGGCTAAAACATTTCATTTCTCTTAACAGATTTTGCTTTCCGTAACGTTTGCTAGCTGACAACACCGCGAATTGTTGTTGTTGCTGCTTTTTGTTTTTGGTGGATCACATGAAAAAAAAGTGTGAAAAAAAATGTGCAACAAAATATATAAAGTTATTTATTCTCGAGTCCTGTGTAGAGTAGTGTATGTGTGTGTGTGTGCGTGTGTTATGTGTGTGCATTTGCGCACTGCAGTCCTTAATTCGCCAAGCGTTGAGCGTTTTTGGCTCAATAAATTGTATTTTGTTAACTGTTTTTTTCTTTTGTCAGCTTCCGTTTCCGTTTGCCGCTTTTAACACTGCACTTCCGCGCGGCGCTCCGATCTCGACACGACTCACGAGCGTCGTCCTCAGCGTTCAGCGTTTAGCTGCAGCTGCAGCTGCTGCTGCTGCTCAGCTTACAGCAGCTTCGGCAGCCAGTCACGAGCGGCTAACTGCGAGCAGCGAACGGCCAAGCCGAAGCCGAACTGCAGTCGAATTTCAAATCAAACTCAAAATTAAAATATAAAGAAAAAAAGTACAATTAAAAAAGAAAATGTACAAAAACTAACTTTCGACTTTGCAAATGCATATACATAATATGCAACTGGGATAGGTTTGGGAACTGGGTGAAGGGTCGGAGAGCTTACTGGATGCTGCTGTCGCCTTTGGCTGCTGATCTAATGGCAGTTGCAGTTGCAGCGACCGGACCAGAGCGTTGACTAGAACAGGCCAGTAACTGGAGCAAGCTCGAGTGCTCTTAGTTCGGCCATGCAACTCCGGTCACTCTGTGGCAACTCCGGGTCGGCACTCCGGTCACACAGACACAGACGGGGACACACACAAACAACAAACAAACAGACACACACACGCACACTCGCAGACAGACAGACAGACAGACAAAGCTCGCTCGCTGAGTCGCAGACCGTGTCAGTCAACGTGTGCGAGCACGCGGAAAAACAAAAGTAAACTGTTTTTGCTGCATGGCCAGCGAGCGTTTGGAAGCGCCAGCAGCCAACATTAGCAGCCGCAGCAGCAGCAGTCGGTAGCAGCAGCGATGGCTCCAACGAAACGAAGGCACGAATGTGAAAACGAACGATTTGCCGAACAACAACGACGCTCACACGAACAGCTAGCCGAAGGCAGCCGAACCGATACTCAGGCGCAGACACATAGCCAGTCACACAGGCACACACACACACACATACATACACTTTGTACAAACGTCGTGAAGCAGCAACGGCAGTGTGTAGGCAGCGAAATATATTTGAGACGTCGCTTAGCGGTGAAGCGCCGCACACAAATGCGACCGAGATGCGACTGCGACTGCGATGAGACCGACAGCGGCCAAACGCTGTGCGCCGCCAACAACAATAACAGCGAATGCTGCCAAAGTCGACGCAGCTGCTGCTACTGCGCGGCTGCTGCTACTGCTACTGCGACGACGGCTGTTGCGCTGCTCTTTGTCGTCGGTGTTTGTGCTTTTGTCTTTTGGCCATTGCCAATTTGCCAGGCCAAACAACATTTGCATTTGGGTAGCCGCTGCTCCTGCTCTCAGTTTGGTTAACAGAACCAGAGAACTGAAATGCCGAAAGCTTTTGTGCACTTCGTGCAACTTCCGGCAACTGGCGGAAGCAGCAAGCAAGCAAGCAACAACTACAACATCAACAGCAATAACAACAGAAACACATCTTTTTCCCTTTTCAACCCGAAGGCAATGAGCAAGCAACGGAGCCACAGCCAAAGTAGGATTCATTTGCCGGAGTCAAAGCCGGAGCCAGAGCCGGAGCCGGCTAAAGAGAACTGACGCGATTTGCAATTGCGTTTGCAACTTGTTCAGTTTCTAGTCTTGTTCCTGTGTTGTTTTTGTTGTCTGTTGTTTGTTTTTGCAGTTGCCATGCATAAATATGCCTTTATAAATTAGGACAATTTTATTGTTGAATGACAGCGCGTACCACCTGGCGTATTATCAATATTTTAACAAAACTTTGTTTGCCAAAGTATTGTTTTATTAATTTAAATTATTTATTTATTACATTTATGTAAGCTTAAATGATACTCAAAATATTAAACAGCATCATTATTTTAAGAGGGTTTTTTTTTCTTTGTTAATTTGATATAAAAGTAATATGATAATTGAATAAAAATAATCCTCGAACTTCCCAAAATGTGCATCCAATTTTAACTAACAAGAGTGTTCACAGTGGTTAAGATATCGTAAAAAAGTACATTTTTCAAATGATTGATACAGTGGGACGATCCATTCTGTAACAAAATGAAATTCACTTCGAAATGGACAGATAAAACGACGGACAAAGTAGCAGAGGTACATGGTTATAGCGACTCGACAGTTGATACTGATCAAAACTATATATGCATGCTGTATACGTACGCATACAACTACAACGCACGCAACGATCGTATACGAAAGTTTTCAATTTGCGCCCTTGCGTATGCAACAAAAATGCAATTGTGTACAGCGCCTGTAAGTTAACAGCGACGCGCCATTAAACTGTTAACGTTCAACTGTTAGCTGTTCAAGCTGTTGAACTGGGTAACAGTTACGAGCGAATAAGAATTGCAACAACCATAAAAACGCAGCACACACCAACGCCGACTGCGACCGCG
>JAWNOR010000315.1:2297500-2505000 GCA_035045885.1 Drosophila borealis
CAGTCATCGTCCCCATCGCCGTTCCCGTTCCCGTTAAAGTCGGCAACGCAGTAAAGTTCGGCGCATGTGGTCGGTGGTTCTGGTTCCATGTAGCCGCACGCACAGACATCCTGTGCTCGATAGCCGCCGTCCAGACGCTGACCCAGCTGGACCCGTTCACCCTCCGTTTGGGTGTAGCTGTCCTGGCGTGTGCGCTGCTGGCACTGGTAGATCTCGACTTCACGCTCCTCCCGCTCCCGTTCCCGTTCCCGCTCCCGCTCCTTCTCTCGCTCGCGCTCGTGCTCGCGCTCCTTGCGTTGCTGTCGGCGCCATTCGCGCTCGCGATCTCCCATGTAGATCAGCTCTAATGTTGTCACCGGTATGCCCAGTCGATCGTAGTGCATACGCTGGCGGAACAGCTCCACAAATCCAATGGTATAATCGCCACTCTCCTCTTCCAAATCTTGCTGCAAATCCGGCTGCCAGTCCGCAGGCTCCCTGACCTGATGTTTATACCTGATGAGCACTTGGCTGGCGCCAGCTGCCAAGCGTCTACCCGAATTGGCCGCTTCCCCCGGCAAATGCCACTCGATGTCGCGCACCAGCCGATGATACTCGCCAGCCAAGTCCTCAAGTATGCGATGGCGTGCGTTGCTGGCTAAAAAATTGTCTCTCTCTATATAGTTATATACTTAGTCTTGGCTGGCATCTTGGCTCAGCTGTGTTACTTACGAAAAGGCTTTGGCTGCACCGGCAGCTGCACCTGGCTATTGGCCTTTTGATTGGAGGGCACTACGGCCAAATCCTCAGGCGAGTCAAATTGTTGCGATTGCGTTTCTGTCTTGTGTTCCTGATTGTTTGTGTTTGTATACCCATTCCACGCTGCTGTTGCTTCGTGTACAAAATTTTTTTGTTTCGAGTAGTAAAACTTTTTTTCCATATCTTACTAAACTATTTGATTTTATTTAACCAACCTGGTAGCATATGAAATAAAATTTTCTGACTCAAGTTTCAGCGATTGCCTTGCCGGCCACATTATTTTCCATAAATATCATATTACAACAATAATATTAGTAATAATAGGAATACTAGAATAAGCTGAGCATTATTATAATAATAATGCAAGTTAACATTGTTATAACTATTTCGTTTGTTATGATCTTCGGTATACGAAATAAAGATTGCTATCAAAGCAAAAAAAAAACTTATCGACTAAAGCTGACGAGCTAAATTATAATTATAATTAGGTCGAAGCCCTTGCCTACCGAATCGCACGTTAGGGTTTATAGCTAGGTAATAAGACCTATTGCTGACATTTCCAATTTGGCATATATGGCGCTTATTAGCGCGTTTTTTACAACGGACACACACCTGGCTAAGCTAATGGGGTATTCATGGGCCCGGTGACGCCGGCATTTCTTTGGGTAGCTTTGGTAGCGATCTGTCGATGAGTGTTTCTTTCTGTTTTAGCAGCTGCTTGCGATAAGTGTAAATCGCTATAAAATTATTTGCCATTTGGCTGCGCGGTCGTTAGTTGTCGAATTCTCAAGTGAACACCTGTTTAGCCCGCTCGTGATAAGCGACAGTTGCCGGAGTCTTGAAAATTATCAAAACACTTGCATACCATAAAAAAATATAAAGCGCCCAGACGCAACATGGCAAGGTAACAAAAGCCGTATCGAATAACCAAGTGAATCACATACAAAAACCTCTAACGGGCCATTTTATGAATTATCTTCTTCTATTGCTACCAAGCAAAATAAAAAATATCGTTTTACTGATTGACTGTTTGACCGACTGACTGAAAAATGCCATCTTAGAAAAGATGCATGTGAACTCCTCCAAAAATACTTGTGCATATAGTCGAATATATAGTCTGTCGTTCTGCGATGTAACTTACAAAAAAAAAAAAAACACTTTTAATTACCACCCTCCTACGCGATTCTCATGAAATCAAGTAGGACTTATTGGACTTATTATTATTATTATAATACATCACAATTTAATTATTATTATATTATTAATTAATTTGAGTAGCAAATCTTTTCTTTAACTCTATCTCTATCTTAATCTCTGATATTCCATATGTCTCTCTATTGTACTCTCTCTCTCACTCCCTTTCTCTTATTCTCTATGTACCTCTTTCGTACACTCCATGTATCTCTCTCTCTCTCTTCTCATACCCTATTTATCACCCTTTCTCTCTCTCGTTATCTCTATCTTTCTCTCTCTCTCTCTCTCTCCCTCTTCTGTCTTCTCTCTCTCCCTCTCTCTATTTCTCTCACTCTATATTTATAATAGTTATATTATTCTGCTTTTCAAATTACTTTTAATATTCTTCTCTACTAGGGTATTTAATCTTCGCCACGGTAAAGATAGTTGGGTAGATAGTTAAAATTTATATTATAAATATAAAAAGAACATGATCTACAAATGATCAATTATAGATTATATTAGTTTTGTGACTAGTATTTATTTATGTTTGACAAATTATTTATGTACTTAGGAAAGCTTAAGCCAGACCATTTTGCCCAGTGCAAGTGGCAATATAGGCTTAAAAGTTTATGTTTATATATGTACATATTTTTTAGTTATTAGGCCCTAACTAGTTTTGAGGGATTATATATTTTTGTTGCTACTCTAATAGAAAAGACCAACAATGGGACTTTAATCGATTTCCGAATCGACTGAAAACGGGCGGCTTATCTGCCTCCGGCCCAGATAAGCCGCAGCTGGGCTGTTAATGGAGCTCAGAGCTGGTTAATCGCCGAATCAGCACCGAAATCTAATCAATGCCCAGCAGAGAGCACTTCAGTTCGATACTGCTACCCACATAGCTAGCTGGTTTTTAATTTCAATTGATTAATCAGTTGTTAGACAGTTAACGAGCTGGTCGGTTGTTGCGCTTAAAGTGCCTGCTGGTCAACTGTGCTGCAAATAAAATTATTTTTTTTTAGTTTTATTTGATTTGTTATTTTTTTTTTTTTTGTTTATTTATTTTTATTTTTGTGGCCTGAAATGGCAGTGAAATTGCAACTGGTCGCGCTGCTATTGGCAACGGCTGTGCAGCTGGGCGCGAGGGCCGATTGCATTTGGTATGGACAGAGCCATATGATTGGTGAACATGCACAGAATTTGGCGTACTCCGGCCCGCCCCTGGCCGTAGACAATGCGGAGTCGGAGGCCATCTTTGCCAGACGCTGTCCCACCCTGTATGCGGAATACAAGGGCGAGAATGGGAACGAGGAGCTAAAGCTTTGCTGCGATGCAAAACAGATTGTAACCATGGACGGTGGATTGACGCAGGCCGATGGTGTCTATTCAAGGTGTCCCACCTGTACATTGAACATGGCACTGACCGTTTGCTCCATGACCTGTGCCCAAAATCATTCGCTCTTCTTGACCGCCTATCTGGCAAAGAATCCAGATGGCCTGGACTTTGTGGAGCACATTGATTATCGCATCCAAGATGAGAGCGTCATGCAGATCTACAACAGCTGTGCCAGCATACAGCATCCGCAAACGGGACGACCCGCCATGGATCTGGGCTGTGGTGCCTACAATGCCAAGACCTGTAATTATCGCAGATGGTATAACTTCATGGGCGATGCGGAGAACAGCGACTATGTGCCGTTCGTTATCAATTACATGTGGTCGGAGGATGCGCCTGAAGGCTCCGAGGATTACTATCTGGAGGTGCATCCGCTCGACTGCGGACAGAGCTATGCCGGCAACTATGCCTGCGCGTGCATCGATTGCGAGCAGTCCTGCCCATTGACTGAGGCGCCAACTGGACTCGTGGATCCGTGGCAGGTGGCCGGACTGTATGGCATTACATTTGTAGTTGCCTTGGTGCTGGGCCTGCTGATAACAGGCTTCATTTGCTGGGGTGCCACCGGGGATCGTCGAGGAGCCAACGTTTGCATGCCAACCTTATATGGCGATTTTCTGTATCGCGGCTGTCGCAGCTGGGGCACATTCTGTGCCAAGCATCCGGTCCTGGTGCTGGCCCTGTGCTCCTGGGCCATTGGTGGGCTCGGCTATGGTATAGTCTACATGAACGTTACCACCGATCCTGTGGAGCTCTGGGCCAGCGAGCAGAGTCAGACGCGCATCGAGAAGGACTATTTCGATCAGCATTTCGGACCCTTCTATCGCACCAATCAGCTCTTTGTGAAGCCGGTGAACAAAAATACGGTAAATATTCTCTCATTTCCAACAAAGTATTCACTCATCCTCTCTCGCTCTCTCTCTCTCTCTCTCTCTCTCTCTCTGTCGCTCTTGGACTGTTTGTCTCTCATCGCAGTTTACGCACGAAACAATCAACGGAGTTCTCACCTTTGGTCCAGCCTTTGAGCAGAGTTTCATGCAGGAGGTATTCGAGCTGCAGGAACAGATTATGCAGCTGGGCATGTCGGAGGGCGCCGGATTGGACAAGATATGCTATGCGCCAGTTCTCTATCCCGGCCTAACACCCACCGTCGATGACTGTGTCATACAGTCCGTCTACGGATACTTCCAGCACGACATGTCCAAATTCCAAAACTCCTATGTGGACAGCAACAACTATACCATAAACTATCTGAATCAATTGGAGGATTGCTTGCGGTAAGTCTAAACAAGATACATGAAAGATCGCAGGCCTACGATCTAGTCTGAGTTTGACAGGATAAGAAAGAAGGAAAGCTTAAAGGAATTCCAATAGAGCCTCCCTCTCTCTCTAGAGCATAGAGCTGCCATCTCTATATAAATAACTGTTTGTCCTGACTGACTGACTGACTGACTGACTGATTGGTGATCAACGCACAGCCCAAACCGTAAGAGCTAGGAAGCTGAAATTTTCACTGTAGCTACCTTATGTGATGTAGGTGCACGTTAAGACGGGGTTTTGGCAAATTCCACCCGCAAGTGTGGAAAAATCGCGAAAAACGTTTGTATGTAAATTTTTTGTTTACCATCCGATCGGCCTCAAATTTATTTTCAAAGGTCTTTGTTCAAATTCATTTGAGGGGTGTTTCGCACTTTTTGGAAAATGCATGCCTCCTTGGTGAAAATGGGGGTCAAAAATTTGGTGGGTGACGTTTCGCCCTCAATTTCATTTCCAAGTATCTATATGAAAATTCATTTGAGACGTGTTTTTCACTTTTCGCAGAATTCAAACTTCTTCGGGGGGAATGCGATTCAAAGATTTTTTGTGCGAAGTTTTAAGTTGTGTCCGATTTGCTTCAAACTTATTTTCAAAGCTCTACATAAGAATGTAATAAATACGTGTTTCAGCGATTTGGGAAATTCCACTCGCAACAGTGGTAAATTGGCGGAAAACGTTTGTATGAAAGTTATTTGTTTACCGTCCGATCAGTTTCAAAATCATTTCAAATTTGTTTGAGAACATTGATTTTATAACATACGTGCCACGGGCAAGGCCGGGCTATACCCGCTAGTATACTTATATAGAAAAAACTTTTCGGGTTTTCAAGACATCTTCACCACACTTGGCATTTATTAGTTCCACTTTACTTCTTATCTGATCAACAGAGAACTACCATACCATAAAGCTCAATAGGAGAAATCCAGCAAAAAAGTGAATTTTGCATGAAAAACCTTTTTGGTTCTTCAAGATAACAGGAACAAGGTCAGCAATAACGAGCTTCGGCTATGTTCTTAACACATTACCTACTATTGTTAGACACTTATTAATTTTCTATCTTTTTCTTTATTTCTTAATTTAATAAAATATCATCAAAGTACATTCGCACACACCCGTCTCGATCCCCCTCTGTTCAAAAAGTGTCTGCCCTTTGCTCAACACTGGCAAGCTAGTGCTGCGTAGCAGCTGATTTGATATATAAAAAGCATTAAACAATACTGAATGTTTTAGACTGTTACATGTTATATATATGTATAGCTCCTAGTGTGGGAAGAATCGATCGGGTAATAGGCTTTTCTTTAAATGCACTTCTAAGCTATGTTTCTGCAAAATCTATGGCTTGCCAATTATGGCTGTTTTTCCTTGATTAATTTTTTCTTAAATTTCATTTTTAATCGATTGTTCCCGAGAAAGGCAAACAAAGCTTTATCAACTCAGTTCGCAATTCCAATCAGCGGGTTTTCCCCGGCCTTACCCGTGGCAAGTTTTGTGCTTCGAAAAACTTGTTGATAAAACTTAATCACCCATTTCCCGCCCGGGGAAAATTTTAATCTACCCGTACTATGTCGAAAACTTCTAAAGTTTCAGGGCGAACGGACAGAATTTAAAGCATTGGGGCGTATTTCCCGAAACAGTGTGGAACATGTATCAGATGCATTTTTACAAAGATCTTTGAAAATAGAATTAAGGCCTTTCGCACGAAACTTATATATCTTCGCTCAACAAATCTTTGAGCCGCATTTCCACCAAATAGGGATAGATTTTCCGAATTGAAAATGATTTTGAACCTGATCGGATGGTCAACAAACACGTTAGATGCAAAAGATTTTCACAATTTTGGCACACTTGCGAGTGGAATTTTCCAGTGGAATTTCTTGAGGTAATCAGGTAATCACAGGAATAATTTCAGCTTCCCAGCTCTTACGGTTTGGGCTGTGCGTTGATCACCAATCGGTCAGTCAGTCAGTCAGACAAAGGGTTTTATATATAGAAATCGGCCAAATCGGGTTTCTACCAATACCTGCAATATTTTATTACAAAAATTATGTGTCGCATCTGCCAGGTTTTGGGCCAGCCTAGCCAGGCATCATAAAGTACTCCTTGCATAGGCATAAGAATAAGTAGTCTAACATTTCTAATACATTTCTCAAATTACCAAGAGAGCGTACCAAATCGTCAAAATATAGGCATAAAATAAATGCATATTTAATAATAATAATTATTATTATAATTTCGCAATGAAAAGTGTGCCAATGATGGAGGACTGCTTCGGCACCTATGGCGGACCTATTGAGCCGGGCATTGCTGTGGGCGGCATGCCAGCTGTTGGCAGTGGGGAGGATCCCGACTATATGCTAGCCACTGGCCTGGTATTGACCTTTCTGGGCAAGAACCAGAATGATGTCAGCAAGCTGGACATTAATTTGGAATGGGAGAAGCGCTTCATTGACTTCATGAAGAACTACACCAGCACACGCCTGGACATAGCCTACTCTGCAGAGCGTTCCATTCAGGATGCCATTGTCGAGCTGTCCGAGGGCGAGGTGGGCACCGTGGTCATCAGCTATGTGGTAATGTTTCTCTATGTCGCCATTGCGCTGGGCCGCATTCGCAGCTGTGTCGGCTTCCTGCGGGACTCGCGCATCATGTTGGCCGTGAGTGGAATCGTTATTGTGCTGGCCTCTGTCATCTGCAGCCTGGGCTTTTGGGGATATGTGGGCGTGACAACCACTATGCTGGCCATCGAGGTGATACCGTTCCTGGTGCTCGCCGTTGGCGTTGATAACATCTTCATAATGGTGCACACCTACCAGCGCCTGGATCCCAATCGCTATGCGAGCACACATGAGGCCATCGGCGAGGCCATCGGCCAGGTGGGACCATCCATTCTGCAAACGGCCAGCAGCGAGTTCGCCTGCTTTGCCATTGGCGCCATCTCCGAGATGCCCGCCGTGAAGACATTCGCCATGTACGCAGCCATTGCCATATTGTTGGACTTCTTGCTGCAGATCACCGCCTTTGTGGCGCTGATGGCCATCGATGAGCGACGCTATCAGGACGGACGCCTGGACATGCTGTGCTGTGTGCGCAGCAAGGTTAAGCCGCAGAAAGCCCATGAGGTTGGCGTACTGGAGCAGCTCTTCAAAAATTTCTATGCGCCCTTCTTGCTATCCAAGTGAGTGACAATTGACTTTTGACTGTGTGAGAATTCTCTCCGAGCCTTCATTCATCGTCGATTCATGCATTTCAGACCGGTTAAGATTATCGTGTTGCTTATCTTCACTGTGGTCACGGCTTTGTCTTTGATGGTCATGCCCTCCATTGAGCCAGGTCTGGATCAGGAAATGTCCATGCCCAAGGATTCGCATGTGGTCAAGTATTTCCGTTATATGGACGACCTTCTCGCAATGGGTGCGCCCGTCTACTGGGTACTTAAGCCCGGCCTCAACTACAGCAATCCGGTTCATCAGAATGTCATATGCGGCGGCGTTGAATGCAACAACGATTCGCTTTCCGTGCAGCTCTATACGCAGTCGCGCTACCCGCAGATAACCGCTCTGGCCAGGCCGGCGTCCTCATGGATCGACGACTATATCGATTGGATCAGTATTTCAGATTGTTGCAAGATAAATGCCACCACCGGCGGCTTCTGTCCCAGCAGTAAGTGCGCACTAGGCATGCCTCCAATATGATTAAGCTACAGTCCATTCGTCTCTTGATTCTAGACTCCAAGAGCGACGATTGTTACCCCTGTGAGCGGCAATTCACCGAAGATGGACTGCGGCCCACTCCGGAAACATTTGACAAATATGTGCCACTTTTTCTCTCTGATCTACCCGATGCTGAATGCGCCAAGGCGGGCCGACCTTCCTACGCTGACGTAAGTACACAAAACCCACACGCACAGCTCAACTAACAATAGAAGACATTTTTCCTGTTATTCTATTTGTACTGTTTCCATATAAAATTAAGTATAGAAGGTCTGCCTGTCCTTTGAATTTCAGCGAATTTTCAAACTAAAAATAATTGTCTATACTTATCAAGGCAGCGAGTCGAATCAAACCTTCAACCGTAGCTGAAGTATTAATAAAAGGCGAGCTTATGATTCATCCGAATCCGAACGAATTTAGTTTTCGTATGTATTTGGTCTAAAATACAGTTTTTTGTAAGAAGCGCAAACACAGTATATATTGCATGGTAAAGCATACAAAAGTAGGATTTGGTTTTGCTAGCCTTGTCGCCAATTTGCCTATAATTCTCAAGTGGTTATAGCTTCGGTTCAGGACAAGGACTTGTCTGCTGACGTTATAGCCGGAGGCTCAGCCATACAGACAATCTACTTGTTAGAAAATTAGAATTAGAAGCAAAACCTTGCTTCATTAATATGCCAAAAAAAAAATATACAAGCCGAAGCTTAAGGCGGCGAGGCTTGGCTTAAATCATGCACCGAACCAACATAAAAGTTTTATTGGGTTCACACAGATACAGAAAATCTTTGTGTGCAACCAAAAGAGGAATTTTAGCGATAATTGCTGACATCTGACATCTATGTTCGTCCTTGCAGGCCGTCATTTATACGCTGAACGACGAGGGACTGGCTACCATATTGGATACGCACTTTATGCAGTACTCGACCACGTCGACAACATCGGACAAGTTTGTGGCGGCGCTGCGGGAGGCGCGTCGTGTCCAGGCTGAAATCAATGTGATGCTGGCCAATAATGGCGCCGACACAGAAGTGTTTCCCTATTGCGTGTTCTTCATCTTTTACGAGCAGTATTTGACGATCTGGGATGATGCCCTGGTATCGCTGGGTCTCTCGCTGGCGGCCATTTTTGCTGTGACCCTGCTGCTAACCGGACTGGACATAACGTCGTCCGTGATTGTGCTCTTCATGGTCGTCTGCATTCTTATTAATATGGGCGGCATGATGTGGGCCTGGGACATAACCCTGAACGCCATCTCGTTGGTCAATCTGGTCGTCTGTGTCGGCATTGGCGTTGAGTTTGTCGCGCATATTGTGCGCTCGTTTAAGCAGGCCAGAGGCAACGCTCAGCAGCGGGCGTTCCACTCGCTCAGCGTTACCGGCAGCAGCGTTCTATCCGGGATTACGTTGACCAAATTCGCTGGCATTATTGTGCTGGCCTTTTCAAAATCGCAGATCTTTCAGGTCTTCTATTTCCGCATGTATTTGGGCATTGTGCTCATTGGTGCCGTACATGGCCTAATCCTGCTGCCAGTTCTGCTCAGTCTGCTCGGCCCGCTCCATGGCCTGGCCAAAGATTCCAGCACTGAGTCGCTTACCTCGATGTCGCGCAGACAAAGCCAAGAGTCCAAATAAGCTAAGAGTTAATTAATTATTTTATTTTATTTTTTTTGTCCAGTGAGTGTGTGCGCGTGTGTGTGAGCATGTGTGTTTGTGTGTGTGTGAGTGCTCATCATATATTTTGTATTTGTTTTATTTGATTTATATATTTTTGTCGGCAACGCGAGCACTTGCTATTTAAAATTAATAATAAAAAACAAAAAATTGGTGTTTAAGCCATAAATTTGCATAAAATGCTTGGCAGCGAACCACTCCACCACCAACCACCAACCACCCACCGCCCATCTGCACCCCCTTTATTGTTTATCGCCATGGCACCTTTGTTTTTTATGGCATTAAGCGGCCAACTGCCGCGCACCGCCAAAACAATAAATAAGAAACTCGCAGCGGCAACCCCAAGCTCCGAGCGCCAAGCGCCCTTAGCCCGTGGCCAACCTTAGCCAAGCCCCAACTGCTGACCCTCAATTCTACCCCCGAACATCTTACGCCTTTTCAGCAAAACTTTGGCCAGATTTTTCAGTTGCAGCTTCTTCATTATTGTACACTAATTACATGGGGCATAGCTCATGCCCGAACGAGCTCTTTCATCTTTCAAAATGTAAAGTTCAATCATAATTTTAATTTAAGGTATGTTATTTTTAATAAACATTGTAAATACCGAAGAAAATAAAACTTATATTATACTATTATAATTTATCTAATTCAAACCCGGAATTTTTTACCTTTATGTCACACAAGTTGAACCTTGAAACGAGCTGGCTGAATTATATTATTTTAAAATTCGATTCGGTACAAATATTTTTTTGTATAATTTTCAAATACTTGTAAAACTATTTTGACAAGGAAATTAGACAAATTAAGGTGCAAAAGTTACTCCAAATATTTTCAAACATTTATTGAACTTATCAAAACAAACAAACCCCAATAAAGCAACATTCTAATTATTCCCTAAAGTAATTTAACTTTACTTATCAAACTTTAATTTCGTCATTAATTTGGGGAGAAGCGGCAAGAAAGGGCTTTCGAGATTCGGCTTGATTGAAGAAGACTTTGTGTGGGCTTTCCTGTTTTTAACTGTTCACCGCCTGCTGGCCAGGACGCGTTCTGCGGCTTACAACACGCAGCGAGACGCCAGCAGCAAAAAAAAAAAAAAAAACAACAACAACATTACCCAATGGTCACGCACACAGCCAAAAGATGTGCACGGGAATTTAACTCTCAGAATGAGTGTAGTGTTTTTAATTAAAATTAATAAAGTTTATAGTGGTTTTTATGTGCGTCGTCGTCGTCGTCGTCGTCGTCGTGGAGCACAGCTCCAACAGCTCGCAGCTACTTGGGGGCTTCGAGCTACTTGACTGAACTTCATCCCCACACACAGCCGCACACACCCTCACAACTTGTCTGTCCGCCTTCGCGGTTATTTTCGGTGCTTAGCAGCTTGGCTGCTTGCCTGTTGTTTTGCGTCTTAAGCGTCTTGGCCCTAAACCAACAGCCCAACAGCCACCCACATGGACATTGCTCATCCGCCGGAATCACTTAGCTGCGCCCGCAATATTTTCCAGCCATTCAGATTCGGGCACTTGAAACGGCCCTACAACTGAAAAGCATAATTATAAATGTATCAACTAATGCATATGGCAAAATCAATTTGCAATTACCAGCTGTGACTGTGTGAGCGTGTGTCTGTGTTCGTGTGCGTGTGCGTGTGAGCCCAAACAGATGAAGTGAAAAGTGAAGTGCCCGTTTATCGAGTGTCTGCTTGTGGCCCAAATGTTTTTCCAGCTAACACTTAATTGCCTTTTCAAAGTACTTAGCTCTGACAATGCCGAGTGCTAATGTTATTCACAAAAAAAATATGATAAAATAAGAACCAACATTTTACTCTAGATGGGCTGAAAGGCTTGCACAGACACTTGAATGCTCTGAGATTTATATTGCTTAATCCAAAAAAAATAAAAAATTCTTAACAATGTTTTCTCAAGGAGTATTTAAAATGAATGTTCTTATCCAATTGTTACTTTTATTATTATGTTTATAATAATTATCATTAATTATTATTAGTATTATTAATGGTATTATCAGTATCATCATCAATATAATTAACATTAATTCTGTTGCTTTTATTAATATAGCATCGAATTCATCATTCTTGATCATAAACTAAAATTCGACTCTCATGTTACGACCGTGGTCAATAAGGCCAGAATGGTTTTGGGTTTCATTATGCGATGGTCAAAGGAGTTCAACAAACCCTTTCTATATCATTGTTTGGACCTATTCTAGAGTATGCCTCATGTATCTGGTCGCGACAATATTCAATTCATTAAGACAGAATTGAATCAAGCCAATTAAATGGTTCAATGCCTATTAGACTAACTCTTAATTATACAAATTTATCGCTTAGGTTTTTTTTAACTAACTATGCCTTGCATGACCCGTTCCGGGTCCTCTGTTTTGATTATGGCAAACATTATAGAGTCTTTTCTTCATCATAGTTAGTAGCAAGTAGATAATCTTATCATACAGATAGTCGTAGTTTGTATTCGCTTTTTTACTTCGCGATTCGTGTCGCACGTTAAACGACTGCGCCCCTCGTTCGATTTGGTGGGAGGTGGGATGCAGCACAAAAAACAAAAACAATTAATATTTTTATTATTTTTATCTGTCTTGTTAGTATTTTATCATTTCACTTTCTTCTTATCAGCAATCCTATTATTATCTAATTACTTATTAGCAATATTATTATTACAACCCAATTTCTTAGTAGCGTATTCATATATACAAGCATATTATCATTAAGTCACATTCATTCATGAAAGAGTATTTAATATTCCGCAATCGCCCATTTGATTTTTCTCAGCTCGTTCCTAATGTGAAATATTTCTTTGAAAATAGCTTTAATTGCGTTGGTGCCTAATTAAATTTTAATCAATTCTGACAGACCATTCAGAATGATATTGGACACATTTATGAGCCCATATGGACGAGGTAATAGGCATGAGAATCTTGGCAACCGATACGAATATATATTAGAACGTTGAACTCACACACTTTCCATTGTGGAATATCATTCCCAATATCATTCGAAAAGCTATCATTTTATGGCCAAATTGAAAACCAAGTTAGGCATCCTGTTGATAGATTTCTTTTGTGGGATCATGAAATGATCAAGAGACCTCCCGTTGACAACGCACCTGGAACAGTTTATCGAGCCAACCTTCTATGAAGTGTTGCAAGATTCCTGAATTTATGCACAGGTACGCCATAGGCAATAAAAGCTGAAGTTAAATAACAATAGCTGCATAGAAATTCGGGCAAGTTAAAAAGGCACGCGGCACACACGGTTTTATGTGTCGGCAATTTGCGCACAATTTGTGGCCAAAAGCGAACGCAAAGAGATTCTGAATGGAATGACACGGTAATACTTTGCGCTCATAACGCATAGGAAGCATTTAAATTAAATGTTATGCATATATTTACATAATATATATATATATATATATATATATATATATATGTATATATATACCTTTATTAATCGGCTATTCGGTTCGGGCATATGCCCATTTACAGTGCATGAATACATGTTTTTGTGTCTCTGTATCTTTATCTGGCGTATCTGCTGTTAGCCATAAATGTATCTGTATTTGTTGTTTTTATATCATTGCAACTGCGATTTAATTTCATTTCCATTTTATGCCAGTTCAATTTAAAACTTTTATGATTTCCCATTTAATTTTGCATTAAAATCATTTCTATACCCTGCACTCAGATAAGTGTCTATACGAGGGGTATGAGGGTTATGAACAGAACAGCATATCTTTAATTTTCAAAATATATTTTTGATTTATCTCAGAGACCAAGTCAATAAGGTAAACTAACAGAATTATAGACTTCTTTATATTTTTTATTTTTATTTGGCATAGTTCTCCTGGACAGCATGCAATGAATTTTTTTTTTGTATTACATATGTGTCTTCGCTCATGATGCTCATGATCGAGTGTTATGGTACAGGGTAGCAGCTAGTTGAGAGACTGCTACAAAAGCACTTTTACCTGTTAATTGCATAATATGGCTCAATATGGCATTGTTATTTCAACTCTTTAAATTGCAGCTAATTTTATCAAACACTCCCGAATGCATATGTGCATGCATGTATTTATAAATACACATCCATCTGTTGGATATTTCGATATTGTGGCCTTTTTATGGACAAACTTCAAAGGCAGTTATAGTCAGGTATTTAAAGTAAATTTTATATGACTGCTTTTATGAAAATATATTTTATTTAAAGTGTAATTATTATCAATTTGAATGTTTTTATATTAAAAGCACATCCATGTTCTTGATTCCTTATTAATAGTCTAGAGCTATGTAAGATCTTAAGGTATTTCGGGCCCCTTATTAAAGCAACTGTCATTGATTCGATTTATCTCCGAGGGCCTTACAACTTGGCCAATAACAGGCTTTAGGCCGACAAAAGCCTTCTAAATCAATGTAATTATTGGTAATATTCTTTGCCTTAATCGTTTGGTAAATTGCTCAATTGGTCAGTTGGTCATGGCCGGAAAATGCATTTTAATTTAAGCCAAATTGCAAAGCTTAATTCGATTTGGAAATTTAATAAAAGTTCCGACAAAATTGCAGCCCGTTCAAGGTAAAAGCTATTAAGGCATTGTACAATAACATTTATACCTATCGAAAATGGGTAAATGGGTCATGACAAAATTGTGCGTCTATATATGACACGCGATATCTAACGATTTTAATGGTATAACATATTAAGTATACGCAGAAATGGATGTACTTATGAAAATAATAACAATTAGGGCATATTAAATATATTCTAGATAAGCTGTAGTTGGGATTTTAGCAAAAAAGTAAAAAAACAATCTAAAGCCAAGCACAGACATTAATTCTTGAGAGCTTCTCAACTGCCTCTGACTAAGCAACGCCGCTATGTTAATATTGTAAAAAAAAAAAATGATTTTATTTATTTATTTGCGCACAAAAGTGGTCGCATACAGTTATATAGCCGTGGACCGTGGACGAATCAGTAATTTATAAACGTGCTTATAAGCCGCAAATCCAATTCACGTTGCCAAAATTACAGTTTGCAAAGCATTCGCATTGCAATTTTCAGCCAACTGCCAGACGACAGACGGTTGAATGCATGCACTTGGCCTGAAATGGTTATTACTCCCAGTCTACCGCATGGGGATTTTCAACTGGCCATGGAATTAGATGGTTGCTCTAAAAAACTGAAGCCAGGCGAAAGCGCGTAAGCGAATGTATTTGGTCTTTGCACAAATTAAATTGAAAATGTATATGAGTTAACCCATCATCGTGCATGTCTCTCGAATAATTATGTACTGTAATAAAAAGGAACTTGTCTAAGTGCACCTTTAAAAATTGAACATTTACCAGCCTGATAAACATATTAGACTTCACATAGTATGTTAACCATACTTAAACATATTGCAAAACTGTACTGCAAAGGTAATTCTTTAACATAACACACTTAACATAGTCATGTTAACACTTTAACATACTACCATACTATACTATACTATACTTTTTAATATTAAGGACTACCGACTCGTATAACATAACACACCTAAAATAGTTATCATAACATAATATAAATTGATATGAGGCAGCCAACTCGCTTTACCCTAATGCACTTAACGCAGCTCTGTTAAAACTTTAACATAATGCAATACTGTACTACGAATGCAAATATACTTTTGAGAAGTAAACGAATTGCAATAACATAGTACACCTAACATAGTTAAGTTAACACTTTAACAGAATGCAATACTGTACTACGAATGCAAATAAACTGCTAAATGATAACATAATGCACTTGTATAAGTATGTTAACCACAGAAACCTGAGCGTGATTTAATGTTGACAGCTGTTAAAATGTTTAGCCGATTTATATAACATACATATATGCACATATGTAAAATATTGTTGTATGATAATAGAATATTTCTTTTTCTTAATATATAATCAAACACATACACGTTGTTCAGAATTTCGAGCACTTGATTATAGATGGAAAACAGAGCATCAATGGGTTAATGTGCTTAACGATGCGAAATCCTTTTCGTAAATGTGTGAAAATGTGTGTGCGTGCTTGTGTATGCGACAACAATTTTCAACTAAATTATAACAACAACCTCAACAAACGCACACAATTTAGAGAAATTTCATGCAAAATACAAAAGCAAAAGCAGTTTATACTGCCAGCCACCGCAGTCACAGTAGCGGCAACAACAGCAACAGCAACAGGAACACCAGAAATAGCCAAAGTATTAAATGGCACACGTATCCTAACCAAAAACATATCGAAAATGTCAAACACACATTTGACCAACATTGCCGAGCACAGCGTGAAATGAACAGTGCCCCCGAAAATTGTGTGTACGCCTCAACCCACGATATCTGCCTGCCTGTCAATCTGTCCGTCTGTCTATCTGTCTGTCTGTCTGTCTGTCTGTCTGTTTGTCTGCTCGTCGACCAAATGCATTTCGAGTGTTTACGATAAGTGCATAATATGCCTGATAAAGAGTGTGGTATCGAGTATCGACTGGCCGGGTGAGTGGGAGGGGAGGAGTATAAACCCAGGAGGCAGCCTTATAAATGCCGCTGACAAGCAGCTACTGCGTCCAGGCAGCCAAGATGCGGGACATTGATCGATTGATGGACGAACTGACTGACTAACTGACTAACTGACTGACTGATTGACTGACTGACGGATGTTCGCTCAAACTTTAATTAATTTATTCATGCGTTTTCCCCCCTTGTTTTTTGCAGCATTCAGCCATGTGTCAGCTAACGTTGGCATGCCACACTTGCACGAGAAATAAATGCACACAAAAATATGCTGGGGCGTGCCCAGATACCCAGATACCACATATATTGAACGGCAAGATGCTGCAACATGCATTCCAGCTTCCTTTTATTCATACACACAAGGGATAAAGCAAACGTAAATAATATTCGATATTTCTTGATTAATCTCTTATCTTGACTTAAATTTAGCTAAAAGGGTTTGTGGTATTAAAAAACATGTGATATTTTGGAACTATTAAGCTCTAGTCACCAACGGGATATGCTCAAAGTCCAGGGTCTTCATTGTTGTCGAATAAATAGAGTTCGAGCGAAAATAGAATATAGAATAGAATCATATTTAAAGTCTCTAGATCTCTAGATTTCTAAGTTCCTGAGATCGACCCTTCTCTTCAAACGAACATGTTTCGATTGACTCAACTTGTCGTCCCGGGGCCAGAAAAGTCTCCTCCTGCCTGTCACATACTTTTACCCAAAACCAATATACCTCCTTTTGACACATTTTGAATGGGTGCAGGGTATAATAATTATAAAATTTTTTGTTGTTGCTGTTGTTGTCATAATATATTATTTTCAGTGTGCTGGCTACTAGATGATCAAATTAATGGCATGGTGTAAGTAAGCACGCAATATACTTCATCTATGTATATATACGCATAATTTGTATACATAAATGAAAAAAAAGAGTTGTTCCAAAAGTTATTAAACTAGCCAGACTTATCTCATATAATTGTAGATAACTTCATATATACAGAAATTAAGTTGAAAATATTTCATTTTTGTAGTAAATGCTCTTAGAATTTAATACCTGTTTTCTTTTGTCACAAAGGTTACATTTTTATGGGGTAGATTCAACAGGTTTGGCACTGATGAGCTCCGGCTAAGCTCGAACCCGATATATATATATATATATATATATATATATATATATATATATATATATATATAGCGTCTACTCTCTATACTATGCTAAACTCGTCATTGTCTAGGGTAATAGTTTGTTAATTGATCGGTATTCCGCAGTAGCTCACAAACAAATGCGATTGGTTAACATGTTTTTGCATTTTTCGCAACGAAACTTGATTAACTCACAATTGCGGCGAATTCGATTTGTGGAACGCACGCGTTAATTGCGCTCTGGTTTATTGCCAGCCAGAGTTTAATTTAAACAATGCCCAAACAATATCAATTAAAATGGCAGCTTCCTGATTGATACAGCCCACTGTCTGGCTGCTACATCATAATGCTTTTCCCTCTCTCTCTCTCTCTCTCGCTCTCTCTCTCTGTCTGTTCTGTCCCTGTCTCTCTCTCTCTCTTTTGCTGATTACCCAGGCTTGTATGTCTCGGGGCAGCTGCACCTAGATTGCATACATCATACACTCGAGGCTCCATAATGTTATCACATTCGAACGTTCAAAAACAACACTCCATAACTAATGTAACCATAAGCAACACAATAAAATAAAAATAAAAATATATATATTCACATATACAAAATAAAACTAGTAACTATTGCATGCCACACCCGAGCACTAAGGGCTTAACATAAGCGAGAGCCAAAAGCTTTAATAAATTGCTGCTGCATACTCTGTGGCGTATCGACAGGGCATTCTAATATTGATGATGATGAGGCAACTGCTGCTGCTGATGATGATGATGATGATGATGATATGGCAACATTACAGAAGCCTGCCATTTTAAAATTTCAAAGCAAACATTAGTATAACAAGTAACAATGCTCTATTCGGTAATCCCCAGGACTATAGCAACAAAAAAATGCGGGTTTTGCAATTTTGGGAGGAATGAGAAAGGGGGATCTGAGCATATTCTAAGACATTCTCCGAAATAAGATACAAACAACTATATGTCAATATCGATTTTAATCGATTTCATAGACACGTGTCGAGCTATCGATTTTTTCCAATAATCTCCATTTTTTTGTGAACCAGCAAGACCTACGTTTATTTCAGGTCTTTAGCTAGTTATCGAGATCGACGCGACTAAGAGACAGACAGACATAGATTTAATCGGCCGTTGATGCTGAACAGGAATATATATATACTTTATGGGATCGAAGAAGTCGTCTTCTACCTAATACATACAAACGCAAAAACCAGAAGGCACATTTTAGCCATTTTCCGTGAGTCCGGGGCATAACAAAAAAGAAAGCCTAATAGTATATTCTTTAATATATATAACTACATCTACATACTGTATATAAAAAATCTAATGGTATGTAATACAAATTACAGTGTATGTGTATTATGTGCACACAGTGTTAATTAAATGAACCCAGAAGTTCTCGTTAGTTTTTATGAATTACGAAAGGTTGTAAAACTTTCAAAATGCAAAGTTATGATTTTCGATTATGGTAGCTGCCTTTAAGGTTCAGAACAATACTATCGACAGGATTTTCGGGGCGGAGGATTGCGTCGTCTGCTTTTGTCTCTCGATTGTTATCGCTTTAATAAAGTTCCATGCTATTTATGTTGCGAGATACCGACGATGACATCGTTGATCGTCATCTCCAAAAGAATTTTGTGCAAACTTTTTCGACAATGCGATGACGATGACGTCGCCCAACCAATCCCCGTGCCTGCTCCATGCGGGGCTGACCGGGTCGTTGGGGGCGACGAGCTGTTATGGCTGGTATTTTGGGGCGGAGGGAACGGGCGCTATTGATGCACGTCTTTCCAGTCTATTACTATCAGCACTTTTTACACTTTTCACTTTGGCGCATTTTGTTTTTGTTTTTATTTTTTATTTCTTTTATGTTTTTAGTTAACAGTTTATTGACTCTCAAGTCAACTTGTCGCCGTTATAATGTCAGCAAATTGTTAAAATGCTTTGTTAGGAATTTCAAACAATTTTTTGGCGGCAGCGATGCAGCGCATAATATAACCAACAACAGCCGGTGGGAGCCGCTAACAGAAACAGGCAACAGACACGGCTAGGACCAGGACCAGGACCAGGACCAGAGCCAGCACCAGGACCAGCACCAGGACCAGGACCAACAACAACAGCTGCAGCAGCAGCAACAGCACGAGCTGGTCTGGGAAATATGTATGTATGTATATGTACTTGTATATGTATATGTATACGATACGTTGTTGTTGCTTACAAAATAGTTGGCTGCTGTTGGCTTTGTGGGTAATTTGCCAGTAACATCTACAACAACAGCGAATAAGAGTGCTCTAGCCGAGAGTGCCCAGCTGGCAAATACCCTGTACCAGGCTTCGAGCTGCGTTACAAGCATTCAAATCTTCTTTTATATACTCACATGTATACGAACACACACACACACACACACACATATGTACGCACACAAACAAGCGAGCGCGCTGCTAACTGCGCAGCTTAGGCAGCGCTTCTTCTTCCCCCAGCCTCCCACCATGGGTAATTCAGTCTTGAATAACCTCGGTATTTACAGGGCCCTGATATAGCACCGAACTGGATGCATATACAGAAGCGGCTGGGTCTAATTTTAAAAATTAGGTTTTTACAGATGATAGTAAAATTGGGAAACGTATTCCAAAAAGCGAATGATTCCTGGTTTGTGTATAATACACGACGACCTATATACATACCCAGTTTGTCCTTAATTTTTATAATCTTCGAGTTATGCCCTAAAAACCATGTCTGCAAATCGATATAAATCTGTATGCTGAAAATGAGGGGATATATGTATATGGTAAGAAAAACTGACAAACGAGAACATATGTATATGTACATATGTTATTTTAAATTTCAGTCCTAGCTGTTGTAGATTCTGCGATCGATGCGTTTGCTGAAACGGACAGATGGACATAGTTACATCGACTCGAACAGCTGTTCTGCCCTGATCTGTTATATGTTATATTCTGTTATATTATAATCGAGAATTAATTTTATTTATGGGATCGGAATCGTGTTCTTTGGGCTGCCACAAAACCATAATACCCTTATTAGCCATTTTCAACGGTTTTAGGGTATAGCAACAAAAATAACAAATACAACAACATGTGTGGGTCACATTTAAGCGTTTGAACTTCGTAGTCATAAAATATTTGTTAAGCATTTTGCGCTCAATTTTCTTTTTTAACCATTTTGGCGGCAGGTCGACAGTCAACAGCCAAAAGCAAACAAAGCTTTGCCTTCCTTACTCGCTCTCTCTCTCTCTCTCTCTCTCTCTCTCTCTCTCTCTTACACACACACACACTCTGTCTGTCTCTCTTGCCGCCCAATATAATGCCCCAATATGCCCTTTAGCAGCAGCAACAGCAGCAGACTTAGCTGGCGACTAACTATTCCGCTGCTGGGCATGGACCCCCCCCCCCCCCCTGCTCAAACCCTTTTTTATAACCAACTAGCCATCGCTCGGCCGCAAAGCTGGGCTTTGCAGAGCATTGCAACAGTCGTGTTGGCTTTTAATAACATTTCGCCACATTAGTTGCGAGCGCGTAGTTTCCCATTTATTTTTTATTTTCTTTATAGTTATCCAAGTCACTTTTCCGGACTGTTTTTGCCAGGCGCATTTGTGCTCAAGTGTGCATCAGATACTTTGTTTCCATGTAGTTACACGTTAGCACATGTGCATAGAAACGCGGCTCTGCACGCATGACCAATTTTTTATTTTTTATTTTTTGCCTTGCTAATAATAATCCAGAAAAAAATTTATATATTTTTAGCACAAGCAAAAGACAAAGCGGCATGTGGACACGTGGCATTAAAACACATTTCAACAAAAGCTTTATTTCCGACCAAAATAGAAGCCATATAGTCTGATACTCCTCCAATTGGAAAAGGTCAAAAATGTGAGGGGAATCATCAAATATTGAAAACCAAAAACATTTTGCATATAGTATATACAATATAGTAATTCGATAGCTTCCTCTTCTTCTTTTACAACAGAAAAACGGACATACGCAACAGCTTCATGACGATAGCTTTTAAACTGAGAGACTAGTTTGCATAGAAACAGACAGAAGGACAGGCAAGCATGGCTATATATAAAAGTCCCTTTGTGCGCGTTACCCATTTCATGATAAGACTATGATGTCCTACACAAAAGCGTGATCAAAAGTTTATATGCGAATGTCATACCCTATGCATACACATTTAAATTAACGTTACTTGCAGCGGTCGTTCACTGTAGTCAACAGTCTGTCGGTGCAGCAGATCAAAACAAGAATGCGAAAAAGTAATAAAATTCACCGTTGCATTAGCGTAGCCACAAGATAAGCCTCATAGGCAGTTACTGTTGTAATAGATAAAAGATGACAAAAACGGAATGCGACAAAATGCAGAGCTTATAGCCTTTTTCCACTATGCTTAAGATATGTCACACTTTCTAATTTCACAAGTTGGTGTTTTATTGGCAAGTGTCGCTTGTCGGAAACATGTGAGTGGCAAAAGTACCGCTCCTTTAAATAAACAGCTGAGCGAGTTGCTTAGATTTACCGAAGCGCCGCAAAGTTTTCCTTTCAAAAGTAAAAAAAATACGACCTCGAAAATACAAGAACTGTTCGGGGCGAATTTACACATTTTCAAAAATGTGTAAGAAATGTGGACAGAGGAATTAGGCTATTGGAAGAGATTATGCGTAAACACTCGAATATAATATAAATGTATATACATATGTATGTAATTAAATGATAACACATAAAAGCCACTCACCCATATGCAGAAGCGAAGTCGAAGGCCTGCCTGTCGGCTTTTTTTTCTTTTTTTATATACTATTTCATTTCTATTTATGTATATTTGTTGTTGGGCCGCTTAGAATTTTATTGTGTTGAAACATAATTAATATTTCGTTTCTGGCCGATTTACAGACGATTTCATTTGTCAACTATATCCATACATATTACAAGGAATATATTAGGACATGTAAGCAATATATAGGGGAAAATATAAACTTTAGCCATTTTCGGCTTATACACTTTCTTCTGCGATTGATTTGTTTCTATTTAATGTACTGATCTACCGTAACATTTAACTCAGCTGCTGCTATGTACATATGTATGTACGCCGTTTTGGTTGATTTCAGCGTTCGCCTCATTCTCATGCCTGCATGTATGTGTGTATAATTTTATACATATACATATTCATGTCTATATACATACATACATATATATGCCTGTATATAAGTATAAGTAATGCAAATGAAGTAGACTTTTGAATCTCGCTCAAATATTTAAGTTTGTATTCTTTCTCTACCTTATTCTGCAGCTCTGTTAAGTGCCTGTTAACACTACTTGCTGCTGTTGTTGTTGTCGTTGCTGTTATTGTTGCCGCTGTTCACATTGTCAGGCTCTTATGAAAAAATGACTGGCAAACCAATTATATTTTTGTTTGTTTAGCGTGGGCACAGCCTCAACAACAGCACCTGGTAGCAGCATGGTAAATGTTTGCTGCAAAACACCTGGTAAGGTGACAAACCGTCTTATAATAAACATGCAGCAGCTAACATTTTTATTGAAAGCAATTCACTCGAGAAGCTTGTGTTAAAAAAAAAAAACACATGCAGAGCATACTTAAGAGCAAAAGGAATTAAAGCTAAATAACAGCAAACGACTTTTAAAAAATATATGTATGTACATACATATGTACCTCAAGCTAACTAGCTATAGCTCAAGCTCAATATATGTACTCCATATATACAATATATATACATATACATAAATATATATATGTATGTATATCTATATACATACATACATATATTCGTATTGCTTATCTGACCGCAGCAAGCGTCGCTGTTGCTTTGGCTGTTAAGTTGTTTGGTTTTTGCTTTAGTTTACTTTCGAGCCTGCCAAAATGGAAGCAGCGGCAAAAACTGACAGAGTGGCAAAAAAGGCAGCAACAACAAAGTTTTAGCTGAAAACCAAACAAAAAGTAAACAATGCAAAGTTGCAAAAGCAGCGGCGGCGACACCGCAATGCAAATATGCCAACAACAGCAACAACTACAACGACAACAGCAACAACAACAACAAGAACAACAATAACAATGCGAGGAGCGCTGAAACAAAACGTGGATAACGCAAAGTGACAAGCCGCATACAGCGCCAACGCTTGAGGCACTTCCTACAAAGATGGGACGTTGCGAACGGCAGCTGGACTTTCATCCAGGACAACACACATACACAACCACACGCACACACAGAGGGAACAACAGGACGGCAGGACAACGGGCCTGTGTTGCCAGAGGTTGCTGCCGGGGCATGCCCGGCCAGTGGCAGGCACCGCAGCCAGGCCACTGAGCCGCGCCCATTTACGTGTGACCCAAAAATGGCAGCCATAACAAATTAAGAAGGTTACCTTTATAGACATGGACAGCCCCCCAACACAACACTCCTCCCCTCCCCCCCTTGACCACCCTCATTGCGGCAACTGCAACAAATACAAATGCTTGATAAGAGTACTCACACATATTTTAATGAAGCGTTTTATGCAACTTCACAGCCCGTTTCCTATAGTTAATTAAATACATAAACCTAACGTAAGTGTATAAATATTAGAAATATTCGTGCTAGCACGATCCCATCGCTAATGATGTATATAAGCAGACTAGGGATGATCGATAATGTTATTTCTGTGTCACAGGAACAACAGTGACAGTTACGAAAAAAAATACCTGTGACAAAAAAAAAAATATATATATATATATATATATATATACATATAAAAAAACCAAATAAAATTTAATAATGTAATGCTCTATAACAATTTATTTTGTTGTTGTGGTATTATTATATATGAAGTTAAAAAATGTTTTCGTTGGCATTTAGGAAAAGCAGCATTTGGACCTTATCGTTACCTAATCGTGTTCTACGATCTGACAATAAAAGGCCAGCTTGAGAAAAGAGGCGCTCACATGGTTTTTGTAAGTGAGGCCGCATAGTTGCAAGTTCAAAATAACAGCCAAGTACACATCAGTTTCATAGTTCTAAGCTCTGCAGCCAGTACGAAAGGAACAACCTAAGTACAGGCCAGTGACACAGTACTCAGCTATTTGAAGAGTACGAAATGAACAACCTGAGTACAGAATATGTTTTTAAGACTTTAACTATACAACAAGGATAATAATAGGCAAGCGACAACAAGACAGAAACCATATAAATTTAAAAAACTGCAAGTTTTTGAATGTATATAAAAAATGCTGAAAAGTATATCTTATATATTAATATATATCATATTCATATATATCTAACATATCTATAACACTGATCCAGTCATTTGTCATATTGTCGTAGTAATCTCCTTGCTTTACTATCCGTGCATGACATAGGATGATTTTTTGTCGCTGTTACTTTTGAAACGTGTAACAGCAGTTACTAGTTACTTTTGAATACTTGTTACTTGTAACGGGTTGAGCGTGGGATGTGCAACTATCGATACAAGTTTTTATCGAACCATAAAAGCAAAATGGTTCAAGGATCATCGCTATAAGCTCGCTTCGGCTTACGGCTCAAACCAATGCCTAGCCTTAACGTTCGGTTCGTAAACTCTAGTTTGGGTGCAAATCGTGGCTACTAAAATTTCTTACAATTTGCAATAGAACTATTTAATTTATTATGAATTTTATATAGATAAACATATTATGTGACTTATTAAAATTTGTTATATCTTGTGTGTTCAGTTTTTCTCGATGTACAGAATTTATTAATCTATCAGGTGCGGGCTGCCAATTTTTTGTAGCCTTTGCTTTAGTTTTTTTTACCAACCTCTACGGTAGAGCTCTTGATTTATATTATTTAAATATTTAAATACTGAACATACGTACATATGCAGATAAGAATCCATTAATAAAAGTTACGCTTTCGGCTTTAGGTAACTAAATTGAAATTACTTAAAAACCAAACAAAATTTAGGCAGTTCAAACACGTGCTTTTGTATACTTACGCTATGCTTAACAGCTTTTATCTTAACAGGTTTCAATCATGTTAACAATTCTGGTAATTCACATGGCAGTTGGATGTGTTTCTTATGCATATATTTTAGCCGTACGCTCTTTATCTTAAGCACTTTTAAAAAAAATGGCCTTTTGCCAGATAAACCGTTAAAATTCCCCATAGTGCTATGGCTTAAATTCTGGCCGACATTCAACCACTCCACGTTTAATTTGTAGCTGCGCAACGAGAACATCGTCTGGCAACGCCCACAGCATGCCAGACATTTATTGAATTTTTGACTTGAAGCATTTAACATTTTAAACGTAAAAGTGTCGCACGCACCCGTAATAATACCCGGATAGCTGGGATAGGGATATCGTCGACTCCTAGTTGCAGGCTTGTGCCCCCAACGCCCCCCTTCCAGCGTACCCACTGGATCACCCGTTCGATATTTTTGGCACATAAATTGCCGGTCTGCCCTGGGCCGCCTGTTTGTTGTTGTAGTTGTGGTTGTTATTCTTATTGTTGCTGTTGGTTGTTGTTGTTGTTATTGCTGCTGTTCTTGTTGTTGTTGTTGTTATTACTGGTGTTGCTACCGCTGTTGTCTTCCATTTAGGCGCAGCTTGTTTTTTTTTTGCATGTGTATGCACGCATACATGCATATGTGTACATATATTGACATATAGCATGCATGTGTACGTGTGCGTGCGTGGCGTGTGCGTATGTGTGTGTGTGTGTGTGTGGGTGGGGCGTGTGCGTATGCACAACGGAAATGAATTGAAATTTTAAAACCCACAGCTGCGACCGCTTCCTGCGGCAAAAGTAGCATCCCACACTTCAATACGAATGCGAATACACACATGCCTACGTATGAGTAAGCGAATATCCATGCGAATACGCATGTGTGTGTGTCCGTTTCTGATTGCTAGCTGCATGTTTCAAAAGAAAAACAAGTAAGAGGTTCTAGTCGGGAGCTCCCGACTAGCGGATACTTTGAACCCTCTTATTCCAAAACCAAATGCAGCTCACGCTAGGCGCTCGTTTGCTTAAGTAGTATTAAAGATAAATTAAAAAAAAAAAATTCCCTTGGCAGGGCTCGAACTCGTAACTGACCGCATTACTTGCTGCCGACTCTACTCGACAGCCACACCAGCCAAAAAAAATATGTTTTCAAGTCTCTAGCTCTTATTGGTTCTGAGATCCTTGCGTTCATACATACGGACGGACGGACGGACAGACGGACATGGCTAGATCGACTCGGCTGATGATGCTGTTCAAGAATATATGTACTTTATGGGGTCGGAGATGCTTCCTTCTGCCTGTTACATACATCATACCCTTTTTACCCATTTTCAATGGCTTAGGGTATAAAAATGATTTTTTAAATAGAGAACATCCAGTCAGAATTTGTAAATTCTGCAGAGAAGAACACGAATTTGATTATAAGAAATGGAACTCTTAATGTAAATGTTAATAACATTCTGGCACTGACATGCTCTCAATGTAATACTGTTTATGTCGTTAATAACATGCCTTCAAAGTCGCACAGTTAATGTTGTACTGTTGGTATTAGACAGTTAAGTTTTAAAGTCCTATTAACAGTCGCTTCTAGCTGTACGAAAGTTATTGAAGTTAACAGTAACATAATCGTTAGCTTATTAACTTTAGGTTAATGAAACTGAGTATATTGATAAAAAAAAATATGAATGTACCACCAAATTTTGTCAATTTTGAAGAGAAGTCGATTCTTGGTACTTGTTACCAAATGTATGATACAGAGTAAGAATTTCGAGCGTATTTATTTATGTTTATTTACATCTACATACAAAAAGAGAGTTAATATCATCTATACATTCTTGTGTCACCTGTGTATTTGTGTGCCTGTCTATGTGTGTGTGTGTGTGTGTGTAAGGACAAGCTCAACTTTAATTAACATGAGTATGTATATATACATATGTATGCCCATATGAATATATATTTTTTTAATTGTAAGCACTTTATCTCCACAGCTGAGAAATTTGTAGCCACTTTTTGTGCGCCAATCAAATTGAATTTTAATCGAAAAGGTAACATTATTCAATTATTTTAGTGCTATTTTAATTAAAGCAAACAAATTAAATAAGTGACAAACTTATTGAACATAGCAAAATGCCTAAATATGTTTTGCAATACAATTATTTTCCACTGACTGAGCAAATTGCGAATTTTGTTTTTCATTTATTCAAATTTTCAGCTGCAACAGCCAATTAACGCAAATGCGGGTGAGACACCTAGAGAAATAACAAAAAAAAAGTCATTAAATTGAACATTTAACTGTGCTAAAAAGTGGGTTGCAAGGGCTTAATGGTTTTACAGGCAGAAGGAAGCAGCTAAAGTATTTGTTTTCTGGATCAGGACGGCAAGCTTAGTCGATCTAGTCATGCCCGTCGATCCGTCTGTCTGAATGCATTTATTTGGAGACATGAAACAATTCAAGAGTTAGTAAATATTTTCCATTGATTTTTAAAATTCTCATTTTGGATACCTTTTTAAAAAGTAAAAGGCCTTGCGCCTTTTAATACAAGCCGTGTTATATACATACTTTTCTATGCCGAATTTAAGCTCTAGAAATTTCATAAAGATCGGACTATAAAGACCGATTTTAATCAAGATTGCATTTCACAGACCTAGTGAGGGGCAGCTTAACGCTGCGTTCAGTGTATCTCGGCTTTAATTTGCACATAGTTTGATTAACTAGACATTCTTGGCACATTTCAGACTATTTAATTATTTGAAGATATATATAGGCACAACAATAAATGACATATTAAAGATCAAAAAATATATTATAATAATAAACCCAAACGTCGATAATGATATTGATAATCACATTGATAATGATAATGATAACATGCATCAAGAAGGCCGCATCTCTTGCAGTGTTATGTCTAAAGATATGCATTATCGTTAGTCCACCAAGAAAAAAATTGATAAACTGCTGGCTTATAAATAACCAAGGCTTTAAGAATAAGGCGCTGTCTATAAAAGCGTTTCGATGGCCACTGCTGTGAATCAGTCAAGATGATTATCAATGTGTTGCCAGATATTGGGTTAGTTGTGCTATTGGCTGCCGCCTGTCAGCCAGCAGCTATTTCAGTAGCTGTCAACAGCAGCAGCAGCAGCAGCGAGGTTGCGGCCCACTTCCATTTAATTTGAAATGGAATACGCTCAAAACGCTTACGCTGGACGAGTGTGAGAGCTCCATTGGCTGGGGCAAGGAATCTTGACTGTGTTTGAGCCACAAGGTGGACAATGGTGCCTGCAATGGCGACTCCGGCGGCCCGGCCCACTATAATAATGAGCTGGTAGACGTGGCCGGTTTCGTTGTGAACAGTTGCGGTACCAGCAAACCAGATGGCTATGCACGTGTCTATTATCACATAGACTGGATCAAAGCAAATAGACTGGATGATGAGGCAATCGTTGCTGGTTGGCTGAAGGCTGAAGGGGTTGGTGGGGGTGGTGATGACCGCCTTGTATTTTGCATTTATTAATCTAGCAATTTTACTCTAAATTTGCCAATCATGCGCATTTTTTACTTGCATGACCCGAATTGACACCAATACACATAAGCACACACACACACACACATACATATTTGCGTGTGCGTATATGCAGTATTTGCCTTTTATGGATTCGCTACATTGTCTCATAGCCATTATTGTTGTATTTATGTTTTTAAAATGGCGAGAGCCAATCAATAGGAAGCCAATAGATCACGTTTATAAATATTATTCTAGTTTAAAATAAAAAATAAATAAATTTCGGACGATTAACAAGCAACTTTCATACAAACGTTTTCCGCCAATTTACCACTGTTACGGGTGGAATATTCCAAATCGCTGAAACCCGTATTCATTATATTCTTATGTAGAGCTTTGAAAATAAGTTTCAACCAAATCGGGAAAAAATAAAACTTCTACCCACAAATTTTTTTATCGCAATTCTACCGAAGAAGTTTGAATTCTGCGAAAAGTGAGAAACATGTCTCAAATGAATTTTCAGTATTATAGATCTTTGGAAACGAATTTGAGCGCGAAACGTCACCCACCAAATCTTTGACCTCCATTTCCACCAAGGAGGGATGGATATTTCGAAAAGTGTGAAACACCCCTCAACTGAATTTGCACAAAGATCTTTGAAAATAAGTTTGGGGCCGATCGGATCGTAAACAAAAAACTTTCATACAACCGTTTTCCGCCAATTTACCAATGTTGCTGGTGGAATTTCCCAAATCGCTGAAAAACGTATTTATTAAGTTCTTATTTATTTATTTATTTATTATTTATTAGTGGTCGACAAAACGAGTGTCTTCCTAATTAGTCAATCTCTATATATATAACTGTTTGTCCTAACTGACTGACTGATGTACGTGCACGTTAAGACGGGGTTTCGGGAAATTCTACCCGCAAGTGTGGAAAAATCGCGAAAAACGTTTGTATGTAACTTTTTTGTTTACCATCCGATCGGCCTCAAACTTATTTTCAAAGATCTTTGTTCAAATTCATTTGAGGGGTGTTTCACACTTTTAGGATAATCCGTTCCTCCCTGGTGGAAATGGAGGTCAAAGATTTGGTGGGTGACGTTTCGCGCTCAAATTCATTTCCAGAGATCTATAAGAAAAATCATTTGATACGTGTTTTACACTTTTTGTAGAATTCAAACTTCTTCGGGGGGAATGCGATTTAAAGATTTTTTGGGCGAAGTTTTAAGTTGTGTCCGATTTGCTTCAAACTTATTTTCAAAGCTCTACATAAGAACTTAATAAATACGTATTTCAGCGATTTGGGAAATTCCACTCGCAACAGTGGTAAATTGGCGGAAAACGTTTGTATGAGAGTTATTTGTTTACCGTCCGAACAGTTTCAAAATCATTTCAAATTTGTTTGAGAACATTGATTTTATAACATACGTGCCACGGGCAAGGCCGGGTTATACCCGCTAGTAATACAATAAAATAAAATAATTAATGACATATTTTAGAACATAAAATCTATTATGATAATAAACCCAAGCGTAGATAATGATATTGATAATGACAATGATAATGAAAATGATAATGATAGCACGCATAAATCTTGCAGTATTATGTCAAAAGATATGTGTTATCATTAGTGCAAACAGAAACAAGTAAGAGGTACTAGTCGGGAGCTCCCGACTAGGGGATACCCTGAACCCTCTTATTCCAACCCCAATGCAGCTCGCACTACACGCTCGTTTGCTTTAGTAGTAATAAAAATAAATTTTAAAAAAAAGTTCCCTTGGCAATGCTGTTTATAGAATTCAAGGAGGACGCGCATGAATATGTATGTTTACACGTATACAGAAATTCTTGGAATTTGCGCTTGCTGCTGCACGTATTTGGGTTGGCAGGCAAAAACATGTTTTCTTTCGTGTTTCTTAACCGATCTTGATGAAATTTTCAGTAGTAGATCTTATTGTACTATAAAATATTCGTATATTCTGAAAATGACAGTTGCATTTAAATTGTGGCTTAATTAGGTAGGCAATACAAGTTGGCTTACTAACATGATTTATAGCTTTGTGGTGGTAGCGACGAGGTGGCGATAGCTATAAAATGAAAGATACTTGATATATATATGCTCTTCTAGAAGCTACATGTCAAGCTTGGTGACTTTAGCTCATATTATTTACCGAAATTACGATTTTTATCGATTACTTGGGAACGGGGAAATTTATCGATTATCGGAAACAAACTCGATCTGCGTGGGCAATAGGAGGACCTACAGCTAAAATTTCAGTCTCTAGCTCTTATAGGTTCTAAGATCCTTGCGTTCATACATATGGACGGACGGACAGACAGACGGACATGGTTAGATCGACTCGGCTATTGATGCTGATCAAGAATATATGTACTTTATGGGGTCGGAGATGCTTCCTTCTGCCTGTTACATACATTTGCACAAATACATTATGCCCTCTTTACCCATTTTTAATGGGTTCAGGGTATAACAAAAATTGATAAACTGCTGGCTTATAAATAACCAAGGCTTAAAGAATAAGGCGCTGTCTATAAAAGCGTTTCGATGGCCACTGCTGTGAATCAGTCAAGATGATTACCAATGTGTTGCCAGTTGTTGGGTTAGTTGTGCTATTGGCTGCCGCCTGTCAGCCAGCAGCTATTTCAGTAGCTGTCAACAGCAGCAGCAGCAACAGCGGTCGTGTCGTGGGCGGCGAGGATGCAGCGAGGGCGCAGTTTCCGCATCAGATTTCATTGCGCAACAGTGGATCCCATAGCTGCGGTGGCTCAATTATATCACGCAACTACGTGTTAACGGCAGCGCACTGTGTGGTCTATGAGGATGCCAGTGGAACGGTACAGGTCTACCCAGCCAGTCAGATAACCGTGCGCGCAGGCAGCAATGATCGGCTAAGCGGTGGTGAGTTACGCAATATTGTGGAGATTGTGGCCCATGAGAGCTATGGCAACTTCTTGAATGACGTGGCCGTGATGCGTGTCGAGAAGCCGTTCATCTACTCGGACAACATACAGCCGATAGCGCTGCCCACCAAGAATACGCCAGGCGGTGTCGATGTCATCATCTCAGGCTGGGGTCGCATCAAGCATAACGGCGATCTGCCACGATATTTGCAATGGAATACGCTCAAATCGCTTACGCTGGAAGAGTGTGAGAGCTCCATTGGCTGGGGCGAGGAAGCTGGCCTGTGTTTGAACCACGAGGTGGACAATGGTGCCTGCAATGGCGACTCCGGCGGCCCGGCCCACTATGATAATGAGCTGGTAGGCGTGGCCGGTTTCGTTGTGGGCGGTTGCGGTAACTTCTATCCAGATGGCTATGCACGTGTCTATTATCATGTAGACTGGATCAAAGCGCACACGGACTTAGTATAAGACCGAAGTAATTATGAAATAGTAAGAATTGTTTTTTTTTTTTGTTGGTTTTGGTTGGTTGATTTCAGTGGAAAATAAAATGTATATTGATAATTGGAAGGCTTATATTGATGCGGCAATCTTTGCTGGTTACTGAAGGCTGAAGGGGCTGGTGGGGGTGGTGGCGGTGGTGGTGCTGGTGACGGTGGTGCTGCTGTTGGCGGTGGTGCTAGGCATCGTTGGCCGCCTCGAATTTTGCATATTTATCAGGCAATTTTACTCTAAATTTGCCAATTATGCGCATTTTTTACCAGCATGACCCGAATTGACACAAATACACATACGCACACACACACACAAACAGACATATGCGTGTGTGTATATGTATGCAGTATTTGCCTTTTATGGATTCGCTACATTGTCTCATAGCCATTATTGTTGTATTTATGTTTTTAAAATGGCGAGAGCCAATCAATAGGAAGCCAATAGATCACGTTTATAAATATTATTCTAGTTAAAATATAAATTGTTTTCGAATTAATATAATATGCAATTAAGAGTAAACGTCATATTAATTATATATTAATGTATTTAATTATATAATATATATTTAACTTAAAAAAATAATATAATTAACTATTATTTAAATATGAACACATACAATAGACCTTCTAATCAAATTAAGTTCATAAAGTATTTTTTATAAATTTCTATATTTAAGTAACCTTCTGAAAACATCCATTAATCAATTTTTCAGAGGAAACTTCATATTATTTACATACATATATATTTAATAATAAATAAAAAGTATTATTATATTATATAATATTATATTATTTATACATTATAAACATATACAAAAGGCCTTCTACTCAAAAAAATTACATTAAATATTTTTTATATATATTTTATTTATTTATTAAGAAACCTTTTACGAATCTCAATTCTATACAATATTTTTCATATATTTATTATACTTAATTATTTAATTATACATACAAAATTAAAAAAATTGATTGAATGAAATATTATCTACTATACATATTATATATATAAGATAACCTTCTAATAAATTAATTTAATAAAATATTATTTTTATATTTAAGTAACCTTCTGAACACATTATTTTCATGCAATATTATTCATATATTAATTTGATAACAAAACCTATTTTTTGATATTGTCTTTATATATTCCATATTTGAGAACCCTTCTTCCTTGTATTTGTCTTAACCAACGTAAAGAAAGTAATTTTTTAAATTATTAGGCTGCCTTAGCTTTGCATTTAAAGGTTTTATAATATCTTCAGAAGCAGCCCTCTCTGGTTCAGTTATTTTTATTTTGTTTTTGTATTTTTTTCCTTTAGGCTTTTCATATTGGCATAATTTATACTTTAGCAGCATTTTTATCGCTGCGCTCGGCACGAAATACAAAATACAAAAAAACAATGTGCTGAACAACAATCGAGCGAGCGCAGAGCAGTTGAATTCAATGTTAGTCAACGCCATGCCACGCCCCCCGTTCGACAGAGCAACCCCTAACGCCACAGAGCTCCGGCTGCGCTGCATTTCTGTGTCGCACTTTGTGTCACTTTTCGGCTCTGCATTATTTTTCATATATACATACATATATATATATATATATGTATATATATATATATATTTTTATTTATTTATTTATTTTTTGAGTGCGCAACGTATTTTTTATTTTGGGTTTTTTATTTTTCATTTGATTTATTTTTTATTTATACACATAATAATGCAAAGAGGCACCCAACAAGGCGAACGCGGCGTATACATAATGCCAATTGCATGAACAGCACTGCGCTTGATCTTTGCCTGCCACATGAAGGCCGAACTTGGGATAAGCCGCATCGCCCCACCGGCCCCGCCGGACCCACCTCGCCAAAGCCCCACCTCGTCGCTGTGGCACCCAATGTCATCATTCATTTTCAGTAGCACTTTCATTGTTTGTGTGTAATTAAAATGGAAAATAATCATCAGCAATGATTTTATCAACTTTTCAGTTTCTAGTTTTAGCACTGGCTTCAGTTTCTAATATAAAAAAAAAAACAACAGCTGTGCTTTTATATTGATTGCAATTAAAGTTGTGTATTTAAGTTGGGAAGTGATTTCGTACTTACTGTATGTACGCTCAGTTTCCAATTGAATTTTAATCTAGTTATATATAAACCACTTTTTGAACTAATTGATTAGTTTCACAATACCAAATATTGCCCCTCTCCGTGATTCTCATTAAATTAAGGCAAGTGTCAAATTAACAAGTGGGATTGGCGATCTTATGATCATAATCTTATTCCTCCAATCCCAATCTCGTGCACGCGCTCATACTCTCTCTCCCTCTTTCTCTCTCTTTCTCGCTCACCTTTCTCTTTTTGAGATGATGAGAGATAAATGTATATATATAGATAAGAATCTTTCTCCCTCCTACCAAAAGATGACAACAATATAATCATGCGAATCCATTTGGATTTTTGGGTAAGTGCACATCAATATTTATATATGTATATACATATATAAATACATATTAATAAGAATACATATAAAATCATTTGGGCAGTCTTAGTTGCATTATTTAAATTAGTTTAAGAAGGGGTTTTCGATTGTCGATTGGTATAAAGATTTCATTTCCCAAATCAGGAAATATCTAAGATTGTTTTTGCTGCGTTCATAGCTTTGCCTACTCACCCAAAATTTGCTTTCTTTAATTATTCTGCACCAAAATTTCAATTTTATTGCCTATATAAGTTCTCTTTAAGTGCACGAATTTCTGGTGCACATAGAAGGGTAAAAATATTTGCGGAACTTCAATTGCGTCTCGGCCAACAGGAAGATTTCGCTGGCAACGCTTCGGGTTAAGCGCTTAAAATTTCGTTAGATTTAAAGTTTTTATGAGTCTGTGTGTGTGTGTGTGTGTGTGTGTGTGCTATGAATTTATATATGTCTGTATGTATATGTGTATATGCAAAAATGGCGCCTGACGTGGACGTCTCCTTTGCTGGCGTTGCCTGTGTGGCTTATCTTTCATCTTTGGCAAAGTGTTTCACAACTATTTCACTGCACTTGACTGCGGTGTGTATGGGTAAATCGCGGGGAATGGTTGCGAAAGGGGGTTCGGGTTGTCGATAGTGTTTAAGGAAGCGGGGCGTGGCTGCGACTCACTCGCGCAGCAAAAATCTTCGGAAGGCGACACTCTACCGCTTGCCCCCGTATCGAATTAAATACAAATAGGATGTAATGTAGGAGCGTATACCGATGCCGATCCAGATGTCGACACTATCCCGCTCCTTGTTCCCGGTTCGCTGTTCGCTGTTCACTGTTCGCTACCAACCAACACCTTTCCCGCCCACAATGCCACCACAGAGGGCGACTCAATGTGCAAATTTATGAAGCGGACGACGACCGGCCGAGCCGACTGGAGGCTGCCAACAATTTTGGCAGCCAAGCACGTGAATTGAGTCCAAAATTTTGCGCACTTGTGCAATGATAGCGGCACAGAGCTCCAGCTCGAAATCAGCCCAGCCAGGTATCTATGTATACACACGCACACACACACACACACACACACACTCACACACACACACACACACACATATATGCACCAGCACATGTACATGCATATATGTCGTACTATATGCATTGGGATTACACATAAATATGTGCTCATATATGTGTGTGCATAAAGTGGCAAAAGAGAAGGAGGCCAATGGATGCAGCCATAGCGAGGGGGTGCGGGGCGTTGGCCGTTTGGCACCGGTGATAGCCAAAAATATTAGTCATTGCCTTTAAATTTGGCTTTTGATGCATGCGCCTAGGATTTACTCTCGGCTTGTAACAGCCAGCCGAAGTCTATTGAACTCTTTAAAGGCGAGACACAAATAAAAATATCTGCCCTAGCAGGTCAAGAGGAACTTTGTGTATTTAAATATTTATCAATATCTTTGGGGAAACCTTAAAAGTGCAGCTGTGGTTAAATTGTATGAAAAGTTTTTCGTTTGGCGAAGGCCTTATTCTCACAGCTCTACATCATGATGAAACTTGAATCTTCTCCCATATAATCTCTTGTATGAGCAAGATGTTTGTGAATTTTTCCAAATGTGAGAAGCACTTCCTTAATGAATGTTCACAAAGGCCTTTGAATATTGATCACGAATAAATATCACTCTTGAGAAGAATACAAGAGAATATATATATATATATGGGTATGACCTAGCGGATATTAGCATTAAAACCTTTCCAACAAACAAGTTCTAAGACTCTTGAGTTCAGATCGGTTTTTTTTTTCGCTTGTATTTAAGCCTCAAGAACGAGTGGTGTCTGGACGTGGCTCCCACATCGAGCTGGCCACCCTGTTGCTTACAAATATTCCAGATTCCTTCTCCACATACACGCACATATATATACACACACGCACGCTGTGCACTTTATGTTGTGCTTCTTCACACTATATATGAGAAATGCCTGCTTGATTAACTTCGGGGCTTGTGGTCCGATCTTTATGAAATTTCGTGAGCTAAAATATGGCAAAGGGCAAGGCTCAGTCCTATTTCAAATTTGGAGGGATTGTGGAAGGTGTCCAAAAATTAAAATATTTGTAATCTACACGCAATTTGGAGCATCTCTGACTTTGTAGATGTTACAAAATATAACATTTAAACAGATTCGAATGACATCAAAGAACAACTCAATTTCTACTTAAATGAGCGATTGAACCATTGTGTGTGTGTGTGTGTGTGTGTGTGTGTGTGTGTGTGCTTGGCTGGCTCTAATAATTATATTTTGATCTCACATAGATATGTAAGAGGCATCAAATATTGCCTGAAAGGCAATGCCAAAAAGTTATTGAACTGTTGCCCATTACGCTTCAATTCGCCAAAGTTGGTTGACTCTGTCAGGCCAATTACGGCACAGAGAGAGAGAGAGAGAGAGAGAGCAAATGAAAGCGTAGCGTAGGCAACGTGGAACATTGCGCCACTCCTTATCGCCATTGCACATTGCTCATGTCCATGTCATGCCGAAAGTGCGATAGCAGAGAAAGGAGCCAACCGCCAGACTGGCCCGAGACTGAGCGCATCTGCCACGTGCAGGTCTTGATTTAGTTGCGGGTAGGAGGAGTCAACGACCAGAGCAATCCAACAGCTATCACCAGGCCACGGAGAATTGAAATTAACGTCGACTCGTTGGGGGAGCGGCCCAACAGGCGACAGGCAGGCCCAACTTGACCGGGCCCGACCAGGCTGGCCGGCCTGGCCACTGACACAGATGTCAGTCGTCAGCCGTTGACAAACAGCTCATTTCACTTTCTCAAACTGATCGAACCCCCAGCCGCACACACACACACACACACAAATACGGATGCAGTTGCCGCGCCTGCTCCGTCCACTGAGGTTTTCAGTTTGCCCAAAAATTAATTTCCATTTCGTAAGTTTAATGGATTTAACTTGTAGCTCGTCAGGAAGGAACGCTTTCCACTTATCCTGCCAGCAAAATCGACCAGCGATGTCAATCAACGACCATGTCTGCGGCGTTAGTGCACATTGCACATTTAGCTGGCTCCATCTAAGAAAAAAAACCCCAAAAAAAATGGTGGGAAAAAAGTAAATACAGCAAATATATTCGACCCAGTTAGCAGGTGTTATCTTTAGCTAGTTCCAGTTTTAGTAGAAACCAACTAATCTAAACAAACCTCTCCAAAATAACAGATTTATGATATTCAACATTTCGCAGGTAAAAGGGAGTTTCATATATTCTGAACGAAATCTACATAAAGATAAGCTTTTCAAATAGTTTACCGACATGAGCGGAAAATGGGTGAAAACGCATTTTTATGTATTTTTCTTTTTTGAAATGTTTGCTATTTTTACTAGACATAGTCACATTTCTTAGCTGAAAGTGCGGCTCCTTTGGATCGAAAGCCCTTTTCGGCCACAAACTCATCTCTACGGCCATTCACCAACCAGAGCGGAAAATGAGTGAAAAACGCATTTCAATGTTTTTTTTCTCTTGTTTTGTCGGCAAACATTTTACCGGGGCAAAGCCGGTAATGCCAGCTAGTTCTCTATATGGGATTAAGTCCAGTGGCTCTAAAGCTATTTGTATTTCATGTTTAAGGCTAGAAAACAAAATGGAAGAGCAATCGAAAACTTTGCTTGCACATTTAGCCTAGATCTCACCATTTTATGGTAGAATTAATTAATTCAAAAAAATAAATACACAATTTATGGCCACAATAAATTTCGTTTGCTAGACACAGACACACAGTCACACACACACACGCACACACACACGCACGCTCACACGCACACACACACTCACGCACACACTCACGCACATGGAAGCACAGTACTTCAAATTCAGATTCACTATCTCACTCAATCTCTCTATCTCAATGACTGTCTCTCTCTTTCTCTCTCCTTCTCTCTCTCTCTGTCTCTCTGTTTCACTCTCTCCATTTGTGCCTGCGGTAGACTCGACTTGCACATATGCCGATGCATAATTTATGTTTTACTTTTAAATAAATATTCTCGAGTTTTGTGCTTGCAACTGAGCTCTTCATAAATTAGCATCTCATGCGCTGTGCGTTGAAAGGCTTTTGTGTGGTATTTACCATATATATATATATATATATATATATATATATATATATATATATATATATATATATATATATATATATATATATATATATGTATAAATATACACGATTTTACCAGTGAATGGCAGACAAATATGTGTGCTATTTATTTATTAACATTTTTACTAGGAATTTTTAATTATAAAACTAATTTGCCAATTGCACTTGGCATCCATTAAATACCTTACTGCTGGTGTAAATAATGTAGATATTATTTGTTTTATTTTATACTTATATTTTATAAGGTGAACTACATTTATGTACTGTCAAAACAAAGTTATGTTGCTAAACTTAACTTAACTTAAACATTATATAAATATATATATTAATATTATACTATTTTGTAAACTCCCTTTAGTTGGGAAACTCTTTAATCTAGAAATATTCACCATATACATACATACATGTACAAGCATGTGGTTCGGTTCAGGGCTCAAACCTCGTCTTAAGGTTCGGCCCATAGACTTGATTCTCCACAACTATGATGCAAATTTCCATAAATTTTCAATAATAATATGATTCGGTTCAGGTTAAGATTCTTATATTTATTAATCAACAAGTGCGACTCAAGATTATCTGCTAAACAAAATATTGAAGCTGCGGCCTTAAACGGGTTCCCTTTAAAATGAACCTAATGAAACATATGCAGTAAAGTTGCAATCGACATTATAATTTCTCGTCTATGGATATGCAGACGTGCCTGCGCTTGCCTCTGTCAATTTCTGTGTAATATTCTATAATAACAACTAAATAGGATTTTAAGCTGCTTTTAGAACACATGCCGCCGCACTGCGACCAGAATCCAATTCAACTTTTCAATTCAATTTGTCTTTAGTAAATGTGGGCTGTTGGAACCGGGGAGCGCGGGCGTTTGCAGTTCGTGACTATGGCCAAGGGGGGTGGAGGTGGTGTGCAAATATGTACGCGGAACGAAACGACAATGCATGGCACGAGAATATAAAAGCGAATATAAATATTTACTTCAATACACTAAACAAAATAGTGGCCACTAACCGAAATTGCATTGCGAGGAGCTGGAGCTGGAGCTGGAGCTGCACATACAGGTGGTGCTGGCGACGATGATGATGATGCGGCTAAAGGTGCTGGTGGTGGTGGTGGTGGTGGAGTTGGAGATGGGGGAGTCGGTTATTGTCTGTTGCAATGTCCTCGCAGTGGCAGGAAGAGTGGGACCCTTGGCTGCTTGAATGTGGCCAGGCATCTTCACTGTTGCTGTTATTGTTGAATGTCATAAATGATGTGGCTAAAAGACCCGGGCATAATCCGCTTTTCTGCGCATATTACTATCAACTGCAGCTTGAGTGCTTCTTTTTTTTCTTCTTTTCTTTCCACGGGCACTCGTACAACTGCCAACGTCCGCTGGAAGCTCCACAACAACCAATGGAATCCAATCAACAACAACAACAACTCTACAGTAACGATTTGTCGTCACAAAAAAATTAAATATTAAACCACATGCGAGCGCTTTAATAGAAGATGTTGATGCCTTTAAGGCAGCAAGCCTGGTTTAAACCAAGCCCTAGAAGAAACCAAATATCGAAAGAACTTGAAACTCAAATGTTGGCTAATAGCTGTGCAAAACCAGAATCACGATCCGCATTCTACGGCGAGGCATTGGCTTGAACCGTGCACCAAACCAAAAAGAATGTTTATTGGATTTGCCCTCACGCCTCTACAAACACACGTGCTTCAAGGCGACATTTTTCCCAGATCTAGTTTCCAAAATAACTTATTTTTAATTAACTTTCCAGCTGTCATACAAGTTTTCAGATTTCCAAGTCATCGCCACATTTTCCTAATGTGATCCTTTTACCTTTCGCTCACATGGGCACCATGTTTTAAACTTTGCTTCAAAATAAATACACGACAACTTCATATATTTTCGTAAAACAAATAAAGAAGGATTCCCATATTTGAGCAAAGTTAAGTACGCCAAAAACCAAATGCAATCTATTCGCTGGCCATGTAGCCCAGAGAACCTGTTGTTCCATGACGAGGCTGCCACCAACGCCACGAATACCTTAGCAACAACAAGGGCACAGTTGAGGGTTCACAATGTTTGGGGCTGCTCACCTGCTAGTCCTTTAAAATTGGCAGATGCTCGCATCCTTTGCAGGATGCACCAGATTAGCCTGATATGGCTTCGAAGCCAACTGCTGGGCACTGCTTAGGTCTCCCTGTTGTGTTTGTGTGTGTGTGTGTGTGACATGGAGAAACAAAAACATCAAGCTTGTACAAAGCACTGGAACACCCAAATCAAATGCGGCAAACAGGCGCACATTCACACATGTAGTACATACATATGTACATACACAGGTACTTATGTATAAAGTCCTTGCAGCACTGCACGCTTCTATGCCCAGTTGGCCGAGCTGCAGCTACTTAGGCGAGGGTTGCCTCTCATATTGCCGGTCTAATAGTTTGTTATCTTTTGTCTTCTGTCTCTACCGGAGCTCGATCCCAGAACCTTGTGCTCAAGTGTGCCGACGCTTAGCCCAGCGCGCCCCTCAGACGTCTTGGCCTTAAAGTGATGGAAAACTAATTTGAAAGAAAAGTTATCATTGAAAACGGTTTAATTGATTCCCAAAATATAAGAAGGCGATTCGGGCTGCGACAAATTCATTAGGTGCCAAGACAGGGCTGTAAAAAGATCTCAAAACTCTTCTAAGGTTGATCTTTCACAACTATCCAAAAACTTCTGTCAAAAAAGCGCAACTTTTTACTTGAAATAACTGGCCAAAATGTTTAAGGCAACCCCTGCTCTTTAGATTGTTCAGGTTGCAGTTGAGCTCAAGAAACTCAAAAAAATCATAGCTTAGCTATTTTGGAAAATACATGGAAACAAGCAAAATAAAAATTTTGCAAAATCGGCGTAGTTTCGTTAAATTTTAAAAAATTGTAAATTTCGAAAATACAAAAACACACGCACAGGTTTGCCTACACACACACAGACACACGCCCTGAAAAATGAAAAATAAGGATCTCTATTGCAGCAGTCGGAAGGGCTGGGAAAGTCATTGCTGTTCTGGTTATTGTAGTTGTTGTTGTTGCTCTTGTTATTGTTGTTGTTGTTGTTGTTGTTGTTGTTGTTGTTGTTGCTGTTGTCGTTGGCATTGCAACTGCTGCTGCAATAGTCATAATCCTGGTACTCGTCATCGTCATCGTTATTGCCAACGTACATGCATATGTAACATCTCCAACTGTTCCTGATCTTTTCTTTTCAGGAATCGCATCAAAATCACAGAGAAAAAGCAGCCAGCAGCAAGCAGTCTGTAAAATATTGTAGCCAGCAGCTGCGCAATGTGTAGGCGACCGGCAGTGGCAGTTGTAGGCACAGCAGTAGGTGTAGCAATGGTAGCGGGATTCGGAGTAGGCACAGGAGGACGGACTTGTGCGTAGCATGATATTGGGGCATTTACTCCTCCGTGTGCGCCTGGCAGGGAGGCTGGCAAATGAGCAAATGAGTGTGCCTCATAGAACAATGAAAACATCGTCGTCACAATCATCGCCATGCGGTGTTCTCTTGCCATTTGTTTCCCCAAAAACTCCCCGGCGAACATAAAGCACAAGAAAAGGCCCAGCTCCGAGCCCAACAGCAACAGCCTCCAGCCAGGAGCCAGCAGCCACAACAGCACCAAAAACTAAAACGTCGCTAACAAAACAAAATAATAGCAGCAAAAAAAGAATGAAAACAAACCGTCCTACAAATAGCACACATGGGGCCAGTACTCAAGACTATGCATGCCCTACTCACGAAGTTTTTGGATACAGAGTATATTGGAAATTCCTTCGTTTTTTATTCCTTCATTTTTTTAGAGCTTTTCCAATCAGGGCACATGACAACGCAGAACGGCATGCAGCATGTAGGAACAACAGAATGCAATTAATCCTTAAATGGCAAACTCTGATATTGTCTACAAAATAGTTATAAATAAAAAATTAATAAAAACTGATGATATATATCTAAATGCTCTATAGATATCTGTTATTAATTAAACTTTTAATATGCGAAGACAAAATTGGCTTGTTCTAATACAGAGGGCTATGAAATTAAGCATGGGCAGTAGCAGTTATTAAGATTCGCGTAATAACATATTTAACATACGAAAGAATTCAAAATAGCTCGTGTATTTTATATAATCACATTGCGCAACACTGATAGCGATAACTTATCGATATGCAACTGTTAACTGAACCACAAAATGTTAATATTAGAGGAATAGATAAAAAAGTTAATCGTAGATCGTGCTTGAAAGAAGCTGGTTATTATTTATTATTATTATTAATATTTATTTAATAAAAAAATTGTTTCCTTATAGTCATATACCATAAAATTTCAAGTATTCATAAAATAATATAAACAAAAGAAAACATACAAATTAACCTTAAATAAAATACAGCCTCAATAAATACTAAAAAACCAAACTAAAGTCTAAACAAATCTAATAATAAATAAATAAATAAAATAAAGCTAAGCCATAATATCCCAATTATTTATAATTAATAAGAAATTATAAAAATTAAAAACAAATGTTAAAATTAAGCCAAACTCGTGATATTTCAATTATTTATAAAATATTTATATAAGATTAAAAAAACAAAACAAGCATTTCCTGAATAATTTAAGTTATTTATTAATTGATAAATAAAACAGACAACAATAATTTAGATTAATGTTCATGTTTTATAATAAAAAATAGTCATTAATATAATATAATAAATAAAAGTAAAATACAAAAATTAAAATTCTCAAAATAAAACTAAACTTAAATGTTTACATAAAATATTCCGAAAGTATTAATTTAAATTACAAAATTATAGTATAAATAATAATGATAAAATATGAAATGATTCCAAAAATGAATAATAAAAAAATAAATAATATAAAAAAAAGTTAAATAAAAAAAAAATAAATATTTAAAGACTGAACAAATTTTAGGGAAAGGAATAGACTTTGACACATGCGTGCAGCATGACTCGCAGCTCCCTCTGTTTGAAATTTTAGATAAAATATTAAATGTTAACTATTTATTATTATCACTAATGAAATTAATTATCATTATCATTAATTATAAAAATTTCAAGTTCATGAGCACTCGAAAACCAATTTATATACAAACTGAAACGCCGATACGCGAGTCTTGTCATTTAAGAGTTGGCTGCAAGAAAACACATGCGAGTTGCTGCAGTTGCCAGCCCGCTGACATGCATCCTACGGATTCGCTTGGCTGGTGCATTGTCTTCGATGTTGTTGCTGCTGTGTTTTTTTTTCTGCTTTGTGGTACTTTTTGCTGTTGGGGCTGCATATGTAAGGCATGTAGCAAGCGAAATGTTGCAGGCGTCAACGGCAGCCGCTACATCCTACGCCGGAACCAACAGGCAACGTTCAACGATGCACAGTGTGAACACAAAAGCGTTGGCCAGACAATTAACCAACCATCAGTCATTTGATGCCCTGGCACACGCACCAGGCGGGCATCATTCTCACATGCCTACTCAACTCCAATACCAAAGTTGTAGGCATTGTTGATCCCCTTTTGGGGTCACACATAATTGTTAGGCCCCCCGCCAGGCCAAGCTCTGCACATACCGCGCAGACCTTATATGGTTTTGGTTCTCATGCGATATAAAAGATTATACAATCTATAAAACTGACAACAATTTTGGTGTGAAGACCTCAACCTCAACGTTTATCGATTGCTGCTGCCCATCCAGCATGCAGTTAATTCAAATTAATTATGTTGATTAACTAATTAAATAATTAGCTGCCAATTGAGTGGCAAGTCCGATGCCACAGGCGTTCACTGGTCGCCTAAATAATCCTTCTTGCTGTTGTTGCCCCGTCCAATGTGGGCTGTGTGTGTGTGTGTTTGTGTGTGACTTTATTGCAAATGCACTGTGCAGTGTTTTTGTGTTTAAACCCAAAACTTTTATTTCAAATCAATAAATTATGAGCATAAAAGTAAAAACTTTCGTTTTAGAAGTTTTCGACTGCTAGAAACTCTGTGCCCTGCTTTATAGAGAAAGGTATGAGCTTTTTAATTGCGAGAGTAACACGAGAATTTGAGTAGATGTAGTTTTAATTTAAATTTGATTAAAGTACTAATTTCATTCGGATTAAAAGAAGTGCCCAATTCATTTTCTTGCATTAAGATTAAACTATAAATTGTATTTCTATTTTTATTTAGATTTATATTTAAATATAATTTTCGATTCTAGACAAATTTTCTAAGAATTTGTTTTCACTTTGAATTCTAGACTATGTTTTTACACAATAAACTAACCAAGGATGCAAACTAAAAAAAAAAAGGTTCGTAAATCTCATTTTCTACATACTTGAACCAAAGTTTTGGTTCAAATTCAGGTTTCTCGTATATTTTCATTAAACAATTTAATATTTAATGTATAATTATTATTATATAATTGTTATTATATAATTATTATTATATAATTATTATTATTATAATTGCCCGTTCTGGGGATAATATCCTAAGGCGTAGGTATTTTCTCAAAGAAATTGCGGGCTAAATTCTATATAAATCCAAAGGGTTTTCTATTTTAAATCAAAACATTTCATAAAAAATAAAATTTGGTTTGGATTCTTAAAAATATAGAAAAATAAGGTTATACATATATAAAGTGAAGACCCAAGACACCTTTTCGAAGCCAGAAATACATAATTTCATTGCATTAAATGTAAAAAATATACCAATATTTGTGATCTGCATAGATTTTGCAACGAGAATTTGATCCCAAGTAAACTGATTCCCTAAGTTACTCTAAGGCCACTCTTTGTAGCAAAACTTTTACTCAAGCTATATAGTAAAGGACGATATATTTAACCTTCCAACAAAAAAGAAGCATGCGAAAAGGTCAACAAACTGTTTCTGTTATACCTTTCGCACACATATGAATGTGGGCCTAGTGTGCGTGTGTGTTTGCGTATGGCCATAAATTTTTGGCCAACTTTTGAGGCAAGCTGCAACGTCATCTTCGTCGTCGTCTGTGTCAGCAGCATCGTTAAGGCGTATCCATCATATAATCTATCAAGCAGGCAGCACCTCTAGAATAATTCATTTATATTAATAGTACATCCTGCGTGGAAACAGAGAGAACAATCTAAATAGATAAAGCGAGTGCGAGAGATCAAATTATTTCAATTTGTGTATCTGCGTCATTGTCTGTGTCTTGAATCCAGTATCTTGTATCCGTGTCTATAGTTGTATCTGTATCTGTATCTGTAACTGTATCACAGTTGCAGTTCTCGACATCAGCAGCAGACAGCTTAAAGTTTGAATTGCTGTACAGTCATCAGAGGCTGACATGGGCTGGCTGTATGGGTGTGTGTGTGGAATTAAGGTGTACGGGGCAGGGCTCTGGGAGCTCTGGGTGTGGTGTGGTGTGGTGGGATGGGGGTAGCAGCAGTAAGCATAGCTCGGCATCGGAAAGAACGGCGAGCAAGTGGAGCGCACCTTTTAGCTTCTGCAGCTGCTTTCATGTGTTCATGGCGCAAATAATCGCCGTCATCAACAACACAGACACAGGACATACACAGAGGACAGAGAGACACACGGCCATGATGAGTCGACGCTGACGCCATTAGCACTGAGTTTTGCAGCATCCGCGACAAACTTTAAATTGTTGTGTCATTACAATCCGAGCTGGGAGTAGAGCAGCGCAGAGCGCCGAGCGCCGAGCGTCCCGCCTTTGGGGTACAGAGGTCCTGCCACAGCCAAAAGAAAAGGCCACATGTGCAGATTTCAGTCCAGACCAGCGTTGGCAACAGAAACAGCAACAGCAACAGCATCAGCGTCTTGTCCTCGTTACTGCCATGATTGATGTTGACTTCAAAGTAATGCCGTCCAAGCCATGCCAGTCATTTTTAGTCCTTGCACACACGCACACACACACACACACGCGCATACACAGGTGAGCACAGTAAATTCATGTACCCTGTGCTTTAAATAAAAAGAACAACATCAACTGAGCTGCGAAGTCAAAACTCAGACTCATATGACACACCTACTTAAAACTGTCAGAGCCGTGCAGCTTAAAGCTGGCAAAGTTTTTGTTGCATACTTTGCGGGTGGGCGGCCAGGGAATTGGATATGGGCAACAGCCGGCGACGATATGTGTTAAGGACATTGCTGGCCAATGCCTTGCACTGTTTTACTTATACAACGTACTTTGTGCATTTTTTGCAATTAGGCGAAAAATTCAAATCAATACCCCAGAAAAAGTTTTGCTGCAGCACGTTACGATGATGCGGCAAGTAGCTGGAATAAGGGGGCCGATTTTCGGGTGGGGTCGGGGCCGGTTCTATTGGGGTGGGGCGTCAGCCAAATTGGCCAATGCCAGCGGCCGAGTACGTGTTCGGCCAAATAAGCTAGCAGCCGGGATCTTTGGTCCGTGTCGCAATCGGGGCCAGCCGGGGCTGCACTGCAACAAGCGAAGATGTTGCACAATGAGTGAGGTCAAAGCTGAGCCAGAAACGGGGCTGGAGCTATAGCCGGAGCTGGGGCGGTGACTGCGACTGCGACTGGGACTGGGACTGTGACTGGGGGCTCTGTCGCTGGGGCTAATGTGATTTCGTACGTTCAATTTGTGAATTGCCTGTGCGCACACACACGTACAGGAGGTCGCCGCATGCAGGACGCACACAGCACAACACGACATATGCATAAATACGTGGCATCTGAATTTTGCCGGATACTCCACCGCTTCCCCCATCCCATAGTGGCCCCACAGTGCCTTTTTTGGCAGCCACTCATTGTCGTGCAACAATTTAGCATACAACGCGACACGACTGTAACTGAGGCAACAATGCTGTCAGCAACATGATTACTTGCACAAAAAGACAGAGTGCAATATACATATATATATACATATATATATATATATATATGAATATATATAAACAGCATAAAGGAGTGCGATAGAGATGGAGACAGCGAGCTGAAGCTACGACTTTTGCGAACCATGGGAACGCGACTTGCACTTGTTCCATCTCCAGGAGCTGCCGCTTGCTGTATGCAATTGCCAGCTGCATGTTCAAGGGGCAGGTGGCTGGACGAGGGGGCTATTTGGATAATGTGTGCATTGTATGTAAGGCACTGTGCCAGAGACAGGCAAAGGATGCACACACACACACACACACACACAGCCATACACGTACACTCAATGGTGGCAGAATATTTTGAATTAATATTAAGGAAATTTATAATGAGCCACGTTGTGATACAAGCGTCGCATTGTATACTACATATTTATATACCTATATATATATATATATATATATATATATGTATAGATATTATGTATATATCGAATATTATATATATATATATATATATATATATTTGTCATACATACATATATGTATGCCTACAGACTCTTAGCAGCTTGTCCAGTCTGCCACGAAGCCCCATTATGGGTAATTTATAATTTGTACATTTCAATGATTACAATGCGAGGCAGTCAACTGTCTGCAACATGCTCTTGAGAGCTGTACATACCGTACATATGTATGTATGTATGTACATACTTGCAATTACACTCAAGCTGAAAGCCCTTAAAGCCCGTTAAAAAATTCATTGGAAACTTATCAGCTCCAAAGTGTACTTTAAACATCAAACAATGAATTCCATGCAGTTCCACTGATGATTGTCAGAATCGCAAAGAAAGGCGATTGAATGACTCAATTATAAATCGGAAAACGTCACTACTGTTTATATACGTCTAAATATATATGAATATACAACTCAAAATGCATTAAAATCTGTAGATTTTTATTTCGCCTTTCTATGCGATTCTCGTAAATTCAAGCACTTCAATAGATATTTGTTTTTTTGCGGATTGAATGATGATTTTTTGCTCTTTCCATACAAATATTTAGAAAATTTGAGCACTTCAAAAGCCTTTTGCCTGGCTTTAAATTCATATTGTGATATTTTGTATGCAACATGCAATTTTTTTGTATCTCTGTGATAATTGCAAATGGGTTTTCTCTTTTTATATTGGTGTATTTATTTAGGACAAACATTTGATATTGTTTTAAAATGTTTTTGCGCTCATTTTTGTATTAAATTTGCATGGAAAATATTTGCAATTGTTTTTATTCTGGTTATGGCACAGATACAATAAAAGCTCTTATGCTCATATCTGGTCAAAAATCTAATTGTTTACATATACAAATTGTATATATTTTGTTGCTTCATGCGCGAATACACACACACACACACACACACACACACACACACGCGCACATTACGAAAAACACTTTAGTAATAAGAATAAAATGATGAAATGACAATGGAAAATGGTATTTCACCTCGGCTCAAATAGTTTTCAAATTGATTTTACAAGTGGTTACCAAACAAGCAGCAGCTGTCGGCAAACGGGGCGTAGGAGTCACAGTGGGCGATGCCTGTCTGCAGCTATATTGAAATGCTGACGAAAGTGTGTTCTGTTCTTGCCACCGCCTATGACGCTGATGTCAAACAGACAGACAGACAGACAGACAGAGAGTCAGAGGCTGGCTGTCTGCAACAGCAACATGCGTCGCGAGCGAAATGCGTCAATGGCGATGACGGTGCGACGGCCCACGCAACTAGGTAATCAAATGCAATTGAAAATGCTGCGCAAAAAGTTGATCCTTGCATTGGCTTGCCTTGACGACGACGACGACGCCAACAACGACGCCCACGACGACGACGAAGACGCACGTTGCACGTTGCGCGTTGCACGTTTCATGCTGCGTGCTGCATGCAGCACGCTGCCCGATTTCCCGTTGCCATTGCAACGAATTTAATCAAAAGTTACAATTCCAATTGTCCGCAAGCGGGTCACTCGTGTTGCGTATTAAAAAAGTTGCGCTGCGGTAGCGAGAGATGAAACCGGAGATGGTGATGGAGGCGATGCCGGACCCGGACCCGGACCCGGACCCGGAGACGGAGACGGTGCTGCAGTCGAACTGCAGAACAGAGCGATTCGGTTCAGTTCGGTGCGGTGCGGTGCGGTTCAGTTGAGTGAGATTTCAATGGGTTGTGAATGAGTGCGCTCCCGTTCTTGTATCCGTATCCTATGTAGGTCATCAACTTTCCCTATTTAAAGTGCACGTATTTGAAGCATATTTTAACCAAGAGATAACCTAATACATGCACATTTATTCGAATGTGCCGTATTAAAAGCAAAATCGTATTTTACTGAACGTACTTTGTGAAATATAATATATTAAAGCGGAAAATAAAATATGATACACTCGAATCTGCTTAATAATTATTAATATTATTGTATTATTATTATTTTTAAACATTTCTTCAATTAAACTTTGTTGACCAGTTTTATGTTTTATTCAAATTTATTAATATTCCTCCTTCGAATGTCAAAAAATAATGCCAAAACCAATGCCTGTATTTTTTCTAACAGGAGAATGTCAGCATCCACATTGCCTGGAAATTGGCTCGTTTGGCTGCGTACGCATCGCTTGGATGAAATGTTTTAACGTCATCATCGTGCCTGTGCTAATGATGAGGTAGCTAAATAACCACTGAAAGCCGTCAACACGCTCGCAGTGTCGAGCCTAGGAGCTTCAAGCTGCAGCCGCAGCCATGCGGCTACTACCCCTGGTCCCAATTACCAGGCACGGCCAATGGATGCTGGTTGCTGCCCGCTGCCCGCTGGTCGCTAGTAACTGGCAACTGGTAGCTGGTTGCCCGTCCCGTTCCTCTTAGCTGTTTAGTCACTTCTTTGCCACGTGTGTGTGTGTATCTCTGTGCGTGTGTGCTTGTCCTTCCGCTGCTGTTGACAGAGTTTTGGTTTTCGGTTTACCACTTGATTGCGCGACCGCACGCAAAACCGATTTGCCGTGTAGCTGCCTGTGGCCAGCGCAACTCAAACCCGACCACCTGGCTTCCAAAAAAAAACTCCTGTAACACTGGAAACTTTTTAGTAGCTTAGGCAAACATTTAGCCTGCAACACTTTGCAGCTCTATTTTGTCCCATTATTTTTAGCTCTGCTTATACCCTTACGATTGGGTATTATTAGTTTGTTACGAAATGTGCAACACTCTCAAGGAAACACCATCGTATGTGTATGTGTATATAATTATACATTTATGCATGCATGTTTTTGCATTGGCAGATCAACCTTTCTTCTGCAAATTAAAGCAAACGCCCTCATACTCGATTCTCATGAATTCAAGTATGATTGGCATGTTTGCATGCTTTGATTATAAGTGATCTGATAACAAGTGTTGGAGTGTCGGAATGTAAATACAAGTCTACCTTCTACTATAAATAAATGACAGTAAAACAATCGTGCGTATTTATGTATACTTTTGGATGAGCAAATATAAATAATATATATAAATATATATTTATATTATATTATATTCAGTTAAGCAATTTCATATCTCACTCAATATAACTCGATCAAATAAAACGTGCTTTTTGTCTGTTAATTGATTCGTCTGTGTGCTAAGCTATTTATTCGAAGAATTTTCAGCAGTTCAAAGCAATGTTATTATGTGATTACTATAAAATTATGCAATTATGTGTTGTTTATATTCCATCCAAGTCAAATGTGAAGCAAACCATTTCACAGCTTTAAACTGATAACTGAAAAGCAGTTCAAGCAAAAGGAAACCTTTTTTACGAAACTTTTAGGTGCAAAAGGAAATTGCATACGATTGCTGGGTAACGACAGCTAGAAAGTGAGTGCACTTCATTAAGCCTAACTGACATCATCAGCTTCATTAATTGCACGTCCTTTTGACAATTGCAGGTTAATTAAGTTCCACTGTGCACTTGGCATTTCATTTGCTCAGCTTACTTTGCCCGTCTCCAGCCAAAAAATTGCCATTTACAAACAATTTCGCATACATTTTTATGCGGCAACTGCTGACACAACGCTATAAATTTTCCCTCTCACGCAGCGCTGAACCTGCAGTTACATTGCCCAGAACTGCCCCTAGTTCCCGCACCGTCTAGCTCCAGACCCTTATTCCAATGCCAAACATGACTGCGCCTCAGTATGCTGTTTCAGTCCATGCAAAAACTGCCTGACTGATGACTGACTAGATGGATGGCTGGCTGGCTGGCTGGCTGGCTGGCTGGACGCTTATTGTTAGATGGACGGATGGATGATGTGTAGCTGTTGTTGCTTTGAGACGGCAGCAGCAGCAGCAACAGCCTCACTGCAGTTGTTGTAATCTATCTCCACACACTCGACGCACACGCGGCAAGAGTCACCGAGTCCAGGGCCGATAGAGCTGATGATTTGTGGCGCAAAATACGAAGCTGACAGCACGCTTCCGCTTAAAGGAAATTGAAATTCTTCTTTGCACAAAATTGTTGACGTATTTACACACTTTCCACAGTCACGTTTTTTTTTTATATCATGTCAATTTTTTTTTTTTTTTTGTTAAACTTCGCAATGGGTATAATTATATTTCAAATAAGTTTGTAATGCATTGATGAAAATACCTGCTTCAATATTGTTGCACAAGACGAGAAACTGTTTCGATAATGTACTTCATCGTCTTTTTGACAAGATATTTTTCAGTTCAAATTACATTTGCCATGGGCCCAATTTGATAGATTTAAATAAATTTTCAATATACCGAATATATATTTTTCGATTCGTTTTATTAGTATCATTTTGTTTATTGCTTTATCAGTATAGCCCATCGACTTTCATACCTTACTCATTAACTCGAACCGGGATGTCATACATTTATTTCAGTTTATCCCATCGATAGGTGCACACATATTTAGTAGCTTGCTGTTCAGCAGGCTTTGATCCTTTTGGTATTTTGAAACATTTGATTAGCTCTGACCCTTGGGCGGTCTGCTGTCGGTCTCCATGAGACATGTTGATTATGTGACTGCGCTGTTTGCTTTCATTAGCTGCCAAATGTTTGGTGGCCAAATGCTAAAACAACTAAAGCACCTGGTCCGACTGGTTGGACTACCAGCTGGGCAGCTGGGCAGCTGGGTCCACTCATGCTGTGGCCGGTTAGTTCAAGTGCATGATAACAATGTTGATGATCATTATGATGATTATAATGCAAGCACTTTCCATGGGGTCAGCTGTGTATATGTGTATATGTGTATATGTGGAGTGCAGAGTGCACCGCAAATGTGCGTACAACTCCGGCCAGCGAAATGTAAAGCAAGCGAAGCGAAAAAATGGTATTTGCCATGACATTTTAAGCTAAACGCAAAATGTAGCCATGTGGCAGACATATATGTACATATACATATGCATATGTATGTATATGCATATGCATATGCATGCACATGTAGTCGGGCGGGGAATGCGGACTGCGGGGCACACAGTCGCTGACATGCAGGTCATCTAATTGGTTGCATTGCACGGCAGACAGCATATGGCAATCAACAAAAGTCCAGGGGCTTTTGTCGTATACCTCGTAGTTGTCGTGTCCATTTCCAATTGTGGTATATTTGTGTGTCTCTATCTATATGTATAAAGGTGTATCTCTCTCCATGTATTTGTGTGAGTATTTAGCTAGCTGCAAAAGGAGGGGCAGTAGAATTGCCTCCTGGCGTCCTTCAGCAAAATTTGCTGTTATACTTAACTCGGCACCTTGGCCACCCAGTCCCCTACGCCCGATTGATTGAATTTACAACTACTTCGCATGGCAACCCCAGCCCTGTGCGAATATGCTGAATAATGGCAAATAATAGCCCGCCAAAATGACATACTTAGCATTTACTCAACGATTATAACTCAATTGTGCATATTACAATAATTGGAGTGTATTACTTGAATATGCACTGTATGAAAACTTTTTTAAATAAACTGCAATTAAAAGTTTGCGATCATTAAGAAATTTAGCAATTTCCTAGAACAGCGGCAAAACTATGATTGTTTCCACCCTTTTTTCACCTGATCATAAAGTTTGAAGCCGATCGGAATCACCTTGTTTCAACTGGGCTGTGCATTTGCAAGCAAAAAATTCAAAATAAAATCTCATCGAAAATCGACACATAGATGTCGAGAAATAAATTTCTAGATGATGGAAGAAGCAGAAAAACGATGTAAACAACAGTTTTTTAACAGTTTTTGAACCAAATTCGTAGGTAACATCAATCAATCAATCAGTCAATCAGCAGAAAAAAAGCTATACAGTATCCGGGAAAAAATGTTTTGCGAAAATACCCTCTGCGCCTGTTGGATGTCTTAAAGCATTTTAAACCAACTCCCTGACATTAGGTATGGCTTGTGAAAGTGGTTTTCCACTTCCATAAACTCAGCTTTTGGCTCAACAAGTCATATATATTTACAAATTTTCATTAGGCAATTTAATTTTCAATATACTCATAATTGCCCGTCCTATTGAGAATATTGCATGTTGTAGATATTTTCGTATAGAAGATGCAGGCTAAATTTGATTTCTACTCAAAATTGGCATTCGGCAATTAGAGTTCAATAAATGCAAAAATTGGAAATAAATAAAACTTAAATATTTTCTGCTGCCTGTGCTATCGTTTTACCAATATGTTGCATATTCTTGTTCGTACGCATATTAAATTTCTCTTTGGGATTTGATTTGAAAATATAAGTTCGCAGTATTTCGAATGTGCATTCACTTTTAAAATGAAACCTAAGTAAATAATTTGCTATCGCATGTTGAAACGAATCTATTGCATGGTTCGACCTTTCCTTGGCCACAGCAAACTGTGGCTATTCGCCATTTGGACAACGGGATTGTCATTCATTTAACTTAGTGCAGTAGCAGTAGCAGTAGCAGTAGCAGTAGCAGTAGCAGTAGCAGTAGCAGTAGCAGTAGCAGTGGGCTGTGTTGAACTGTTGGTTCGGTCCGTTTTTTTAATCCCCTTTGTTGAATATACGCCAGTGAATATTGAGCAGCTGGCTGTGCTCTGGGTCAGATGCGTAGATTGTTAAAGGGTATGAACTTGAAATATTGAAATGCCAAGCACCACCAATTGTTGGTAAAACACTGATGGGGCTGGTCGGACCTTAGACACGTTTGTTGTGGTGGAGCATTTCAAGTCTCGCGATGCTATCGGCATATCGTGATATCGTGGAGCATGAAGCGCCGGCTGCCTGCACACCGATTTGATGTGATTTTCATTAAAAACTCAGCACAGGTAGCAACAAACCATACAAAAAATGGGGGGAGAAAAAATAAAAATGAACAAAGCTAACAGCCGCGCAGTGCACAAACCACAAGAGTGCTTTGCTTTGGTTTGGTTTGGTTTCGGCTTTTGGCTTTGCTGCCGATGGGGGCCAAAAGGATTTATGGGAAATCGCTGTAAAATCAGCTTTACGCTACTCAAAACAACAACAACGACAGCAAAATGACCAATAGAAAATCGCTAGATGGAACAGAGAAATACGTCATATTACGGCCAAAAGTTAGAGCCAAAGCCGGGGCCAAAGGACCCAAAGCCTAGCAGCCTAAGGAAATTAAAAATAAGCAAACAAATCGATTATTAGCACACACAACTAGAACTGAAAGGGTTTGCCCCTCAAATACAAAAAAATATATACATAAAAATAAAAGAAAAGAAAAGCAATAAACTAGAAGACAAGTAAAAGCACGCCTTATCTTCCAATTGCCGAAGATTTAATACCCTTTCAGGCAGCTGTCAGCTGTAACAAACAGGTTTCATTATGTATCTATGAAAGCTAAAGAACGTAATACGATATATATCGTATATATATATATATAAAACTGTTGTTGACTCTTCATCCGATGATTCCGCTGTCTGCCATATGATATAGTGCGCAGATTGAGCCGACTCTGCTCAGCAATTCGTTTGCCTAATCTAGTCGGATAATATTATAATGACCAGTGCAAGGGTATAAATGGACACAAAATATAAAAATACTGTCGCTGCATCTGGTTTCGTGTTTGTCGTCATTGTTGTTGCTGGCTGCTGCTTGGAAATCTGTTTTCTGTTTTCCGTTCGATAAATTTACGCATGATTTATGACCCCGTTAACAAGTAAAAGTCTGAACGTGCGGCCGCCCGGCAACCGCCCAAGAAGATGAAAAATGAATTTCTCGTTTTTTCCCAGTCCCCAGGCCCGGTCCGAAAAAAAAAGGAAAAATGAAGTTGCAGCCCAGCACGTAAGCCCACGCTGGCCCCAGCTTCGTGTTAGGGGTCAGGTTTTAGATTTTGGAGGGTTTGAGCCTCCCATTTAGGGCGTTTCACATAAAGTTGCCGAAATCACGTCTAATTTAAAGGCAAACATTTGTGCAAAACATCATAAACAAACACAGGGGTAAGAGTCGGAAAGAACCGCACAGAACACCCGACTGGCTGCGACTGACTGGATTCCGATACATAATCATGTTATTCTAAGAAATCTCAACTAGATCTGATATGTACAACTAAACAAACACTTTGTTAGCAAATGAATTCAACTTAATTCTGAATCTAGTTGTCTCGGCTATCCGATTATATCTCATCTACCAAATCTTCGAGTCAGACTTACCGAAAGTCTGCTGGAGCTCTGACAATCTTTGAACCTTTTACGGCATTTATAGGCCCAATTGATGAGACTAATTTGAAGGTATAAAGTTGGAATATAATTGCCAATTTATAACATAAGTAGCTGGTATGAGAGAACTATGTCACACTCATTTGTCACAGGCTTTATTTATCCACATTAATAAGGATAACAAAACTTATTTGCATGTCGCAGCCCGCCCACACAGGCAATCCCTCACACATATCATACACGGCCCCAAAACAGTCGAGAAAGGAAACAATATCAGAGCTTCACTTGTATTAGCTAATTCTAGCGCTTGTTTGGAAATTAGTTTAAGGCATTTATTTTTTATCCCCTACCCCAATAAGTATGCTTTAATTTAGAGCAAAGAGTAGAATATGGAATATAGCCATTTGCAGCATTGGAAGTTATGCGGTAACACCGGCAACTGATGCCACCGCCCGCTGGCCTTGGCGCCGCATCAATCATCTGAGCGCATAACGGTAAGGGTAAGGGTAACGGTTACGGTAACAGCCGGACGGGCACGCACAGGAACCGGAAGCGGCTATGAGACAGATAGAAATTCGGACAGAACGCGTCGCCCCGTATCGCGCCGCTCGGTTCATCTTCATAGTTTAGTGCTTTGGTGTTGCCAACTGCTTTTTTTGGTCGTTTCATCTTTGCAACAGTTTTCGAAAATGTTACCATTGTGATGGGACGCAACGGGGGCCATATCCAGACCAATTGCCACGGGATGATGCACGCGTGCTGTTGATGGGCCTCGGGACTCAGCGGCACTCTCGACGGGCTCCCATGCCGCCCACTTTTGCACCTGCTGCCGCTAACCCTCCCGCCACCGCTGCTGCTGCTGTGATATTTTGTTTGCGCGGTGCGCGGTGCGCGATGCGCGGTGCGCGATGCGCGGGTGTGTGGGCACTCAACCGTGTCAGTTACCTGTGGCAAGCTGTTAACTAAGCGTATGGCAAATGTTTGCCGACAGGAAGACGTTTAACCATGCTTATTAAAACAACAGCAGCAGCAACACCTGCACCACCGCCCACCCGACCAGTTGTTAGAAAAGGCCACAGGGGGCATGCCATACTTTTTGCTTTCGCTCTCAACGGCGATTTTGCATCGTTAACGACCCCGCCCCCGCCGCCGCCGCTGCCCCCACCCCTATAAATATTTATGATGTTAGTTTTAAATTAGCAAAATCAAACAGCGTTACCATTAACGTTCCCATTTCGATTCCCTATCGCGCCCATTTTCCATCTGTCAAATATAGAATAGCATCCCGCCGAGCCGTGTCCATTCTCTGTACTCTCTGCTACCGATTCCCCGATGAGCCCGGCTACGTTCCATATGCATGTATGGGAGTATTCCATTTGGCTAGTGATTAAACGAATCTTTTCATTTTGCCCTGTACCAACAAAATGGGTTATAGACAAGAAAGAATAATTAGTGTCAGAAAAACCAATAAACCTGCAAACATGTAACAGATATGCGATATATTTCTGACTAGCAGATTGTTCATTCGTGAGTTACATAATTAAGTAATCCAATATTTATTACGCTTCGCGATGATTTCAAATATTTGTTAAGATGTCTTGAACACGCAGCACGTGTTTGCACACTACAAAAAATGTTGTTCACAAAATATACATGAAATGAAAAATTTCTTATTCCTTTTTGTTTTGATAATGAAAATTATTTATGTAAAAGGTATGTAAGAGTTTTTGAAAAACAAGCAAGTTGTCTGAAAATTTGTTTTTTTTTACATTTAAGACAACCATTTTTTTAGGTGTAAAAGCACTCTGCTTTTGATCATTGGCTTTGTTGCAATTATACAATAAACTGGTACGGTCCAGTCAAATCCGACATGGCCAAGCAAATACTACCAAGAACCAGACAGGCAAACGGGTCGACGGGCAGAAGAGCATAGTTTTAAGCACGGGCTGTGCAATCAACCGGTTTAAGTCCTTCGAAAATAGATAGGAACCGGTTAAGGAATTGAAAAAAAAAAACAGTTGATATTTTGTATTGAATGGCAGAGTTGTCAAAGCTTCTCATAACCTGCATCTGTCTATTGCACTCCGGTTCGCCAATTCCATCCACACATTTGCTTCTGTAGAGTTTTGCATCTGGCTGATAACATTTTGCGGTCAACCTCACATAGGCTGACCACACAGGTAAGCTCTTAAACCCAAACAAACTCACTTTAATGACTCGACTGTTCACATAATTTAAGTTTTAATGCTGATATAGCCCCTCGGCTCCCCCTTAAACATGCGCGTCATCGATACTTCAAATCACAGCCCAATTAAACGAGCAGCCGTGCTTCCATTAAAGTCGCCCAACATCAGCCGAAGTTGCCCCACCTTACGGTGAGGACCTTGCCAGTCGGAACAAAAGTACGAAAACTTTTCGGTTGTCCGACAGGTTCCGACGTAGCATAACGACCTGAAACTTAATCCAGTTCTAAACATGCTATAAATAGATAAACGCATAAACACGTATATACTGGTATATATGAATATGTGAATAAGATATACATATATCTATCTTTATATATAAAAATATTCTTGACTAATTGACAGACTCACTGAAACTGAACGTTAAAAAATATTGAAAGCGTCTGTCTCCAATTATGAAAAGTCTGCCCCATGAACGAGAAATGGGTAAAACCTGTTCATTGCATCTTTTTGATTTCTATCCGATTGTCAAAATGTCATTTAAAAACAAATTTTTGCGATCATTAAAATCAACTACAATGGAGTTCAAAGTAGAGCTGGAAAAGTTTAATTATTCCACGGGCGAGAAAAGTAATATTTTTAACATGCATATGAATGTATGTATGCATGCATGTGTGTATGTCTATATGTTATCTTAAACCAAAAGCAAAGAATGTTTGATTCAACGTTTTATATGTATGTTTGTATGTGTGTGCGTGTGTGTGTGTATATGTGTGGTTATGTATGTTCTCTTATACACAGACCAAGTTTATTATACGTTTTTTACAACTCCAGCCGCAGCGCAGCCAATTATATAAAACGTAATACGCCCTACTATGCGATTCTCAAGAACTCAAGTAAGTTCTACAGGCTTTCATGCTGTTTGTGTATATAATATAGTCAAGCGTGTGTACGAGAGCACGGCCTTGCCCGTGAAACGTTTTGTGCTAAACATTTTAAATATTATGTACACGCCCGTGAAGAATTTAAATCCACCCATCTTGATCTCCACTTCTATTTAAAAATATGTGTTAAGTGCATCAAATGAAGAACCAAGGGTTGGAATCAACGGTTTTCGCCCATGTTAGTCGGTGAATATCCTGCAGCTAAAGAATAAACATTCGTTAATTAACCTTTTTACCCGTAATTTTTACTAAGATCTTTGAAAATGATATTGAAACCGATCGAATGGTAAGCGAAAAACTTCGCTTTTCGCTAATTAACCACTGTTATGGGTGGAATTTCCCAAATCGCTAAAACACGTATTCATTAAGTCCTTATGTAGAGCTTTGAAAATAATTTGAAGCAAATCCGACAGAACTTAAAACTTCTCCAAAAAACATCTTAGAATCGCACTTTCCACCGAGGATACTTTGATTTTGCGTAAAATTAAGAATACGTCTCAAATGATTTTTCGTATAGATCCTTAAAAACCAATCTCCGCGCGAAACGTCACCCACAAAATCTTCGACCCCCATTTCCACAAAGGAGGAATGCATTTTTCGAAAAGTGTGAAACTCCCCTCGAACAAATTTGAACAAATTTCCCGCAACCCCGCCTTAACGTGCACCTTCATCGCATAAGGCAGCTACAGGGAAAATTTCAGCTTCTTAGCTCTTACTGTTTGGGTTGTGCGTTGATCACCAATCAGTCAGTGAGTGAGTCAGTCAGTCAGTCAGTCAGGACAGTTTTAAATATAGAGATTTGTATATATCAATAATATAGATTATAGCTAGAGATCGATGTATGGATCATATATTGTCTATTTGTATGCACGAGCTCATGTCAGGACACGAACTCATCTCTGGCTAGTGGCCAATGGAATTGCGATAGTTGTCCAATTAAGCGGTATTTGTATTGTATTTTAAATAAGCTATTCAAAATTCTGCTCGTTGTTGTGTTCCAAATTTAAAGACAGTTTGTGAAAAACTGGGAAGTCGACGAGCAGACGGCAACTGAAACAGCGACGGCAACTGTGCGACAGCACAGTTGACGACGGCATTTAAAAGAGTAAAATACGTGGAGTTTATATAAAGTTTGTTATAACACAAAATGTTGAACTTTTTGATGTTTTATTAATTAACTTTTAGCATTTTACAGAAGGTGCACTGGATGATGGGCGGGTGCTGCAAACGGAGTGGCGAGCGAGCGTGTGGTTAAAACTTTGATGCCTTTTTAGTGACGTACACAGCAAAATTTCACACTCGCACACTAACTTACTTGGGGCATATTAAAATATTTATAATGGTGTCCGGGACGTGAGAACGTTGAGTCAGTAGGCGTGGTTGTGCAACTTTTTGCTGCTTTTTGGGCAGAAAACTGTTTCGCAAGTACTTTCGCCATCTTTCACCTAATTGCTCGTAAAATGTAGATGGCAAACAAACAAACTGAAGGCAACAAAAAAACAAAATAAAAATGCATTAACATTAAACAAAAATTTGCAATTTGCTCAAAGAAAAAACTTTGCTTTGGCAAAATTCAGAAAGTGAAGTTGATGCAACATAAAATGTATAAAAATGTACTCAATAAACATATTTGGTATATGTGTGTGTATATACTACGCATGCTCACTGTTTGACCGGGACACGCGTGCTTATTAATATATTATTGAGTTGAATGCAGATGAAGCTAGAAAACGGGACAAAGAGCAGCCTGCGACTTCATTATAAATCTTCGAAAATATGCTATAAATAATGCAAACAATTTGCCAACACAGAAAACCATTCAGAAGGCAGGCCAAGAAAAACACAAAACACACGCACACACACACGCATGTACACATACACAAGCAAAACAACGCCAAAAACGAAAGTGCACAACACACACACACACAACAGGAGCTACAAAACACCAAACAACAAACGCAGAAATTGGGCTATTGCCCAACAGAAACAAAGAAAAGCAACGACCCAGCAGCAGGAACAGCGGTAACAACAGCAACACAAAAGCAAAGACGGTTCTAAACATATTGCCCTACTATGCGATTCTCATGAATTCAGGTAAGGCTTGCACCAAATAACAGACTGGGTAACATAACAACTACAGCTATTATACATTAATTAATGTTATGCGTCTTAAACAAATGCTTTTAAAAATATTAAAATAATTAAAAACACTTTTAATATAGATAAATAAAGAAATATTTATTTATTTATTTATCACAGTGACGTAGCAACGTACATTTTTTATTTTTTCAGTCCAATGAAAATGCTTAAGAAGATATTTATCAATAACATTTTTTTATAGATTAATAAAAAAATATATAAATAAATAATTCGTTTTTTACAAAGTAACGTATAAAAAATTTATTTATTTAAGTATTAGAATCTCAAGCAACTGCTTAAAAAAATATTGATATAATTTAGATGAATAAATTATTATAAATAAGTCGACTTTCCAAACTAACGTATAAAAAGATTTATTTCTTAGACTTTTTTGGATCTTAAACAAATGTTTTTGCGAATTTAATCCAATAACATTTTTAATATAAATAAATAAATAAAAATGCATATAATTAAATATAAATAATTAGTTTTTCAAGATTACAGCATACAAATATTCGAAATCAAAATAATTATCGTTTAATATAAATAATTATTAAATTTAAATTAATATAAAAATAATACTATTATATTAATATTTTTGTAGAAATTAGTTTTTAAAAAAAGAAGCTCTTATAAGATATTTTTACCCATTTAAAAACCTTTATTTTTATATTTTTGTCAAATAATATTTTCCAAAGAAAATAAATTTACAAAAAATCTAATAAAAAAATTTAATAAATTAATAAAAAATTATTGTTCTTATATTTGTAAAAAATATTTCATAAAAACCATAAATTTACATACAAAATTCATTTAAAAAAATACGAACTATTTTTAATTGTGAAAAAATATGTTTAATATATGCCGCAAAGGCATCTTTGGCTAGGGTATGGCTACAACATGAACAATAACAACTGACAACGAGGCGAGGCAGGCAAACTTGAATTTGGCGCGGCAATAAAAAAAATTGTGCGCTCCTTGCGTTGAATTAACAGACACCGAGAAGCACCACCAAAAACAGAGCGTGGCGGTGGGTGGGGTCGCTACGCGGGGCGGGGCGGGGCATAACGACACAACAATGCGCACCAGGCACGAGTACAAAAGTACAATAAAATTGCATACGAAATCAGTTTACTGCAGACGAAAAAATTAAATTAATGAAGAGAAATGGTAATAAAGCGTTAGTCACGTGTATCTCACCGACATGCTATATTCCTGCCACTCTATACCGCTACCCCGCCTCCCCTCCTCCTGCCCAACAGATCTGGCCTGTGGCTGTGTTTGTGTAAGTAAAAGCAAAATGGCCAACAAAACCAGCTTGAATAAACTATGCTGGTTATAGTAGTGTCAAAGGGCAGAGAGAGTCTATTTGTCCTGGCTGACTGACTGACTGACTGACTGACTGACTGACTGACTGACTGACTGTCTGACTGATTGATTGACTGACTGATTGACTGACTGACTGATGATCAATGCACAGCCCAAGCCAAAAGAGCTAAAAAGCTTTAATAACAGCAGTTTTTTGACATTTTTACCCCCAAGTGTGGAAAATGCATGGAAAGCGTTTGTATATTAGATTTTTTATCCATCCGATTGGTTTCAAACTCTTTTTCAATGTTTTAAGAAAATTTCTATATATAAAACTGTTTGTCCTGATTGACTGACTGACTGCTTGACAAACTGATAGTCAATGCACAACCCGAACTGTAAGAGTTAAAAAGAAGCATTTTTTTGCCTGAGTCGCCTTATGTGATGTGCAGGCGGTTCTTTGAAAAATATCACCCACAAATATTGAAAATTCTTAGAAAACGTTGTCAAAGCTCTTAACCAAAAAATGTTTGGAATATCTTTATATGAGTATTATTGACAGAATAACATCTCTAGTCCCGTATATGTTTATTTTTATATTTGATATTAAAATACTACAAATTTGCATGTCATAAATTTCCTATGTTGAAATTGTGAATATTCATTGAATTGCATTTTATGAAGCTCTTATAAAAAATGTCTTAATTCTGATTATCATGTATTGATATTTGAATTGGTATTTAAATCTAATAAAAGCATTTGTATCTATTATTTAGTTATGCATAATATACTGTCACGTACTTTTATTCACTCTAGAATAAACTCAAATATGTTAATATTGTATTATACATTTATGACATGCCTGTAGCTACAGATGGAGCAGTAACCATCAATCTGATTGACAATATGAATAACTAACAATCAGCTTAGGCTAGCATAATGGATACTATAATTTAAATCCAATTTGGTTGATTAAAAGCTAATTAATGAAAGGCTTTAAGTGCATGCATATAAATTATGCCCACAAAGTCAACAAATCTTTTTTTTTTCGCCACAGATTCTTTGGTGCTTATCGTTTACATAAATGAGTGTCGCACAGACATGGGACAATTATGTGTGTGTGTGTGTGTGCTTTCTGCAACGCTCCACTGTTTACACCACAAATATGGCTCAAAAGCAAATCAAGCATAATCAAATTATTTCCACCCGATTGGTGTTTATTGATAAATTATACCACACACAATATTTTGATAACATCAATTATAGTCTCCAATAGCAGCTGCAACGAGAACCCCAACACAAAGTCTACCCCACAAGAAGCCCAACGTCTCCTCAACCCCTCCGGGCCCATGCCGACACACCCTTGGGCAATATTGTCATTGATTCAACTGAAACCCAAAGCGGATTCATAGGCATTTCTTTGAGCGGCCTTTTCCTTATAAGTATACCCAGACTGACATTTATATACACTTCGGTTAGGTATTTCATTTTGGTTATCCAATGTGTAAAACATATATTGAAACTGTCTTTAAAGAATTATTAATTAAGTTAATAATTAAATTAATTGGAACCCGGTCAGCATAGTTCAGTTTGGCCTTGGTTACCATCCACAATAACATATCTCTCAATATTTGGCAGAACTTCTCTTTTTAACTAGTTTAAATCGTAGCCAATTTACCGGTTCCAAATTCGAAAACTCTGCAGTTGACGATATTTCGATTGTGTTCAGACTTTGGTATATTATCAAGACACACATAAGCTCGAAATCTCTCTGTAGAGTGTTGAATCTTCGACACTTCTCTTCTAGTTAAACTAACCTCAACATATGTATGCATATTCATATGTTTGTATGTACATATGTATAATCATATGGTCGGTTTCTGGGTATGCCTTGTAAATGTGCTTGTACATGTCTATCTATGTTGCATGGTTATATTTTAGGTGATAATAAAAATTGCTTGACTTAATATTGCAAACAATGGGGCTGGCTTTTTTTCCTGCCGTAGTTTTAAGGCATATGAATATTTATCCGATTGTACCTACGATAAATTCATTTTTGCTGAATTTTCATGATTTTAATCTGTGTCCTATTATATGCTGGCCCCATGCTCAGCTAATACCATAATAAATATGCCACTTCCTTTTTATGTGGATATACGTATTATTCTATCCATAAAATTATTTTTGTTGCGTTTTCCAGCACTTTTGGAGCTTTAAACGCTGTCAGCACAGGGAAACAGAGACAGCATATATATATTTTTAATATATTGAACATAGTATTTTCCATGATTTTGTTTAAGTTATTTTTAACATAAAATTAAAATGTATTTCTTTGAGTATTTCTTTAACTCACAGCACTTATTACAGCACAATCAAGCATTATATTGGTATATTTTACAATAATCACATGAAAGATTTAACAACATCAGTCGCTAAATATAATACTCTCTTTCTCTAAATCATGTTTATGGGCTTAGTAACTATAAAACTGTGAGCGAGGATATTTTGGTTTAAGTACATTACGAAAGACAACAAATCGCAATGTTACATAAATTAACATAGCCCAAATATGTTAAGATAACAGCTGTTAACCACAAGTGCTGTTGGAAAACTGCAAAAGCTTTAAGCCTAAAATTAGAGAACTGCTAACAATTTTTGATTGATTTTAAAGTCCTTGGCTCGTTGTCAGTTTTTAAAGAGCAGAGTTTATATTATGAACAAATTCTCTAAGCTCATCTTTGAATGGAGATATAAACTTAACACAATTCCAACCTTATAACGCACATGGATACGTGTATATCTAAGCAAAGTTAACTGTCGAGTAAATCTTATGTATATATTTAGTATATGTTATAACACTCTTAGTTAGTTTATTGCTGTACGTGTTTCAAACTTTGGGTAAATGTGGTTGAGCCCGGGGCCAATCGTCATGAGTGTGCCAAAATTTAAGGGGGGGAGCTGTGAGGTTTGAGGGAGGACCCATGTGTTTTTATGTCTGGCCACAATTGATTTGTAATCTTGGTAAACAGGATTTAACAGATTAGACGTGTAACAAGCGACCGATAATCACAGAACACGCACCCAAATCGCACGCACACACACACGCGCACACGCATACGCACAGACACGCACTCACACACACACACAAGCGAGCAGATACACGTGTCAGTGAAGCTGTTCAATTTTGGCTGCCTTCTTTTTTGCTGTTTCCTTTATTTGTGCATTGTTTAACACACACACACACACACACACACACTCACATACTCGCTGGCACATTGTATGATTGATACTTAATGCAGCTTTTAACATCGTTAGGATTTTGTCGTCCTGTTTGGCGTTGGCTTCGCATTCAGCTCCAATCGTCGGCTTTATTGGTATTTCTCTGGCTTTTGTTTGACTTTCAGCTGGCTGCCAATTAGCCGCCAAGTGAGAACTAGTATGCTCCAAAAAAAAAAAAAACCCACTACGCTTGCCTCCCTTTTTAGTCCATATACTCATATACATACATATGTATATATCTGTATTTTTGCATTTGTCAACGTTAATTGATGATGAGCACTCATTTAGTAGCCATGGGTCAGGCTGTCAGTCAGTTGGTCAGCTGGTCAGCTGGTCAGTTGGTCAGTTGGTGATTCACCTAATTCACCATCAGCCAGCGGGTCGGTCAGTCAGTCGTTTGACTGGCCTTTCACTTAATTTATGCGACTGCCTAATTTTAATAAGCAGCCCATGGCAGGTGGCAGCATTTGGCTCTAATGAAGCGGCAACCCGGCCATATGTGTATCCATATGTGAATACATTCAATCTGCGATTAAAGACCATTTGCAATTTAGATTACGGCCGTGAGCTACAAAATTTGCGTTGCTGGAGAAATTAGCCTAATTGATATTCATTTTCACACGGCCAGAGATGGAAGCCAATCGATACTACATTCAAATAATCGTCCGTCCTATCGAAAGGAAAAGTTTTGGTTCAGTCTCAAATAGTTATTGCCATGCTGTAAATAGGTTATTAACCATTTAATGGATTATGAATGTTTTCAACACTCGTCGATAATTGCATTTAGAGGTATTATTAACATCTGCAACAACCGTTTTAATTATCTACATATATGCATATGAAAACTAAAAACCCTAATGTATGACTGGTAACCTGATTGATTGACTGTCTGACTAACTGACTGATTGACTAACGGACCGACAGACTGACTGACTGAATGATAATGGACTAACTGACGGACTGGCTGGGTGACTGACTGACTGACTGACTGATTGACTGACTGATTGACTGGCTGTTTGACAGACTGACTGGCTGACTGACTGACTGGCTGACGGACTGACTGACTGACTAACTGTTTGACTGAATGACTGATCGACTGACTGACTGGCTGACTGATTGACTATCTGATTGAATGGGTGACTGACTGACAAACAGCCGCAATTTCTAAAAGCTATCAAGCTCTTTTTTTTGTGATGTAAGTGTATGTTTTTAAAAAACCTTTAGAAACATCGTTCTGCAAGTTCGGAAAATGGCTGGAAAATGGTTGCATGCAACTTTTTTTTAGCTATTTACGAGCCGCTTTGAACGCACGTTCAAGGCCGCATATGAGTAAACGCATATGTTCGCCAAGATTCTTATAAAAGTATTTGAAACTCGAACAAATAGCTACAAATGGAACTAATTGAATGGCTGTGAAATTAAGCAACTGCTTGTTCAATCGTTTCTGCAACATTTAAAACTAGTTTCATTCGGCTCTGGCTCTGTGGTACCCATAAAAATTGCAGGCAATTATCCAACTTTGTATCTCCTGTGCGTTTCGCATTAGGGCCCTAACTGGAAGCGAATTTGTGCGGAAACTCGAAAATACGCGCCCAAAAATATATCGAAGCCAATATTGGCAGCAACGACGTGCGGCTAGTAATCAAACGCTTAATTAATATGACACATCAGCATACACCAAAGCGCCCCAGGGATAATGCCAGCATTGGGGACAACATATAGTGGGAGAGGGCGGCGGGTTGTAGAGCGGAGCAAAGCGAGACCCATTGGCAATTTCCAATGCCTGCCGATTTTTGGTGGCAACGCGGTCGCCTGGCAATGTTTTTCGGCGTGGCATATATCTGATAACAGCCCCGGTAATGGACGACCCAACTGCAACCACAACAACAACAACAACAACAGCAGTAGCAGGCTCGAAGATTTGGATTGGCATAATTGCTTCATAATTGAACAATTATGCAAACGTGATTGAAGTGATTATTGGACCACTTAGGCGACAATGTTTGTGTCCTCGTCACTGATTTCTGATTCCTAATTCCCGATTCCTGCTTATGTTTCCGTTTCGTTTCAGGCCCTACCCAACGCCCAGTAATTGCCTTAGTTTAGTTTTTGCAGTATCTCCACTCGCCTTCCACTCCAAATTAGGAATCTAGCTCGTAATTAATTTGTATTAACACAACCAACTGATTGGTTGATTGATGATTAAAGCCCAGATCAAACAGTTAAATGCTAAGAAGTTACATTTTTTACTCATGTTAACTTACGGATTGTAAGACGTTAAGATCCATCACCATCCCAGCGAATTCACTGTGGCAAATTGGTGGAAAACTGAGTTGTGTGCAACTTTTTTGTTTATGTTCCGATCAAAAGCCAAGCACCTGCATCGCAGGTTAAACGTTAACTATCTTTGCCTCTCTCAATGCAGCAGAGATATCCAAAGTGGCGGTTCATGAGAGGGGGAGCGGAGGAAGCCTATACCGTGCATATCTTCTCTAGGAGCATGATGACCCACCAACAAAAGATATCAGAGCTCCATCCGTCATGTGCGAAAGAAGGGAATAGATATCATTCTTGGCTTCAACAAATTCAGCTCCTCTTTCAATGAATGATTATTATCAAGAAGGGGTTAGCACCGAGCACCTTCCGTGCACAAATCCTGGCCGTAAATTGTAAAAGTGCATCCTTGAGCATCGACAACTGGAACAGCGTATCCACAGAGTGCTGCTTCTTGGATCACTATGAAATCGTGAAGATGCCAACCCAATATCTAAATCCCAAAAAAAAAAACTGATTAGAGGTGCCGCTAAGAACTAAAAACAGATCCTCGAGAATTATTACATAAATCCAGCCCAGACAGAAGCTCAGACAGATTTATAAGAAATAAGAAGGATTTACACCAAGCTTACAAAGACGGAAGTTAGATGGAAAATGGTGGATAGTGGGGCTGGCAGTTTAGTGTGTTTCTGGTTTTTGATTTCTCTCGAAAGGAACTTGACAGCCCGCCAGACCTTTCACTGGGTAGTCCGGGTCTTATTTTGGTCGATTTCACAGGATGCTTTGAGAGAAAGTTGAAGTCTCGCTAAATCGTAAACTCAACTCGACCTCCCTTTTGAGAAAACATATTCAGAGAATAACTCTTAGTGTTTATTTTTAATTAAATAATATCTTAATATATAGTATCGAAAGTATCCAATTTTTGCATTGCTGTGCGATAATATGCATACGCTTGGAATGGGATAATGTGCATTATACAAATCAGAAAACTACACGGCCTAGGCCATATTTATACTTTTAGACTTAGCAGCTCGTGATTCGAGGCTATTCGGAGTGTGATAAAAGCTCAACTTAGGCTATTTGTGCAGCTTAGAAAGTCGTAAAGTCAGAGGCAGAACAACAAAAAAAAAACCGGCAAGAGCTGAGCTGGCAAAAACAATTGACGATGCCGAATTGTAGACCGAATGACTTGACTTATGAAAGGAAATTTGTTATGCGCGGCGAAAAAAAAAACAAAAAACATAAAAAAAAGGAAAACGACAAAGGCAAGTGGAAAATCAGAGCGCGTTGCGAGGCGACAAACACGCCCAACATTCTAAACGCATACAAAAACGAAAAGAAAATAGCTATGGAAATGGGAATCAGTCTAAGGCTGGGACTAAGACGCGGGCACTTGAAACTTGTAACTGAAACTGGGCGTTGCAGGCCCCAAAAATACAGAAAAAAAAAATAAAAATCAAACGCTTGAAGCCAAAGCCAAATGCGTCTTTATGTTGTGGCATGCTTTTTTCTTATTATTTTTACTATTATTACTGATACTAGCTTCGTTTTATTGCATAAATTGTTTATGAATTGGAAAATTAAATTTCTAACTGCAAGTGCCTGTGAGTATGTGTGTGTGTGTGTGTGTGTGCTTCTCTGAGTGTGTGCAAGTTTATTTGCTTGTGGAAAGTTCAATTCAAATTGCATGCTTCGCAGCACAACACAATCAGACACAACCCCCCCCCCCCCTCCCACACACACACACACACAAACACACACTTACACACATGCTCTTCTGGAGCCTTCTTCAACACCGCCCAAGCTTCATTTGAATTTGACTATTGTTTTATTCCACTGCGTATTTTATTATTCTGTGCTCATGCCAACAGCCACATCAAGTTGAAGTTACATTAAATCAAATTTAAAACAATTGTAGTAAAAAAATCACAGAGCTTCAGCACATTTTTCAATTAATAACCATAGCAGCTACTTTTCGACAAGTAAATCGTCATGTTTGCGCTTTAAAATAATTTAAAGCATGATAATTTAGTTGATTTAATGCAATGCCTGATTATCGGTATTGGTTGTCAACAGGAAAAAGAAGAAAAAACAATAATCTTTTATTAGGAAAAGTTGTGCGTGAATTTTAAACTTGTTGATGGAAAAAATGTTGTCTTCCTGCAACCATTCCGATCCGGCACAAATCCTCGGCATCGCTGATTGACCGACAACTACAAACAGTTCACCGACAACAAAGGCGGCAAATGAGTTTTGTTTCATTGCCGCGTGTCCTGGGGTCGGCCCGGCATCTCTCCCAGTCAGACAGACTACTGCTCTCCGTACCCGGCTTAGCCCGGACCAAGTTTTCAGCACTTCAAAATCTTGCCAGTACGATATGTGGCAATCGATGACACATTCAATTTAATTCGCATTTTACATACACATGCAAAAATGAACTTGAAGTCCATGGGATGACAATGAAATGTTTCACCTTTCACCATCTCAACCAAAATTAATAAATACAAACACGTATTCATCTATTTAGAGACATTAAAATAGGTTTGACAGCGAAGGGTTCACACACGAAGGTGGATTTTACGAAAGCTGTGAAAGTCTACAACGATTCTTGAAAATTTATTTTAAGCGGATTACACAGAAAAGTTTCTTACAAAAGTAATTCGCACATTCTTCGGCCTTGGGAAGGATTTTTATTTATTGCACTTGAGCTTTTCAAATAATTTTAACGCCATTTGAACATGTCTCAAGCGCTTAGTTTCACAAGGATCATAAGAAAAATGGCTGTTTGCAGCTGATCAGGCAATGCACATAAATGTATCATGAAATTGTCTTCATAAATTTGTTACAGTTGGGTGAATGCCGTGCACTATACTTAGCAGAATCTAACTACAGTGAGCAGTGCAGCTTTTCAGTTCTCACGGTCCGGGCTGCAGTCAATCAGTCAGTCAGGCGGCACAAACAGTTTTGTACACATAGATACATATCTATCCGGACATCTATCTACTATGCGAGGCAAGCATTCAGCTGTCATTTCATTATTTATACTGCTGATTAAATTTCCGCTTATACTCATTAAGTTTCATTGTGCAACCACTTCCGTTGCCATCGTCACCGTAACCATCTACGTCAGCAGCGAGTGAAGGCGGCCAGAGTATAGAGGGGCGGCAGCTAAGGAGCAAAGGAGACCCATACGTAAGCACAGAGCTAGGGCCAGGGCCAGCGCCAGCGCCAGGACTAGAATTCAAGTGATAGTCGGGGCTGCTATCAGTGTCCGTGTCGGGGATAACAAACTAATTAAGTCGACGGTAGCTATAAGGGCAAAATGTTGTGTAGGTGCGAAACTTACAAAGCACTTCAAAATTACAATTGAGCCCACAATTAACAAGATAACAGGGCCAGGACTACAGCATAGAAAACCGCTGAACTGGGCGCACCGAAGCGAAACGTGTAGCACAAGAACTGGCAAAAGACAATCAAACTTTAGCAATGATTTCTCTTGATAACGCCAATTGCATCCAAAGAAAATCACGCTACTCAAATTAATTAAATAAACAAAAAGTAACAGCACACAGACACGGCGGGCACAAGCTACAGGCAGAGAGTCAGACAACAAAATTCAATAAAATTGATCGAGTGATAAAGACATAGAGGCAAACGAATCACAAGGACACCATTTCCAGAATCCAAGTGCAAGCAACAATGTTTCACAAATTGATCTAATCGAATACTATAACATTTTTAGCTTGACTTTCAGCTCCAAAAACAAACAGGAACTATCGCTAAGCTCTCGCCTAGGAGATTAAAAGGCGCTTCCAATGTATGTACTTTATATTTAGGTGAGTGCCTAATATAAAACAATCGTAGAGGGTTTTAAAATTTTGGCTCCATATTACTGACAACAGAGTCGTTATAGCCATGTCCGTCTGTCTGTAATAGTCAATAGTCTTCTGCTTTCTATGTTCCCTACATATGAGGACAACTTTCTTTTTTTAAGTCAGCTTACGCCCTTTGCTATATCATATATCATACTATATCATATGGTTTCTAAAGAAACAATCGAACATAAAGCACTTCTTAGCCATATTTAAAGGTATTTCAGGCCATAGACATTTCCAGCGATTTCCAAAAATCTGAACATAAGAATAATATTTTATTTAGGATAGGTGCTTATAAGTAGCTGAAAAAGCTGCAGCTTCACAAACCCAGTTGCACATCAATATTAATTGGTTGCATTCTGGCTGCCGTCAGCTAATATAAAAACACATACGCACACACACACATGCTCTGAAGCAAAGCGATGCTCTATAGTTGGCTGCTAGCGGTAAATACCAGACCAGTGTCATTATCCTTTTAACTTGCTCTCGGAATAGGGCCAACAGCCGCCGCCAGGTTGTGCGCGTTAATATGTGACTCGCACACACAGGCACACATACACGTTCATGCAGCACGTGCCCATTGCCAAAAACTTTACACACACAGACAGACACAGAGGCAAGCCCATGAAGACAACAGACAGCAGACACACTGCCACTCAGGGGAGGGAGCAAGGCGAACTTTTAACTGCCTGCGTCGTGACATTAGCCAAAGGTGCGCCTAGTTTGCCGCTGCCTTCGTTATTGATGCACACTCAATTCGAATTAAATATACACAACAAATAAAAAACATCAAATAAAAAATGCATGCATCTAAAAATTTACGAAGTGTATGTGCTTGTGTTTTATTTGAGCTGGTTAAATAATTTTCGTGACTTTTGACAAGCCCGTGTCACGCTGTAATAGACATAGCACGCACTTCCCTAGACGCCGTGTCTTCTAATTTCGCTGTTTGTGCCGCCTCCTTGTGATACTCGCTGCGCCTTGTCGTCGATATATTTTTCATTTAGTTTTGTTTTGATTTGCTGCCTTATTCATTGCGACAGCATTGCAGTAGTCGTCGTCCTGGCGGCCGCTGCTGCTGCTGTTGTTGCCGCTGCTTACGTAATTTCCAGGATAAGCTGCAAAGTTACAACATTTTTCAGTCTGCAGCAGCGTCTACTGCAACATACATATGCTGCAACCGGAAGACAAAACTGTGCAGCGACTGCGACTGCGACAGCATCCAGCAGCTCCTGCAGAGAAATGCAAAAGCAACCGGGAACGAACTGCACTGCAACGGCAGCAGCAGAGCAGAGAGAGCGCAACAAAGAGAGCGTAAGCAAGATGCAGACCATACTCAGAAGCTTTTATGCCGGCTGCGACTGTAAATTCGCAGCGGAGCTGCGACTTCGCTCTTGCTTCTGCTCTCTATCTCTGCCGCTGCCGATGCCTCTGCCCAACTCTCAGTCTCTGTTTCTGTTACTGTTATGTTGCCGGCTATTAGCCGGCTATTATGTTATGCTTGCAGCTGACGGAGATTTTATGTTAAAATAGGCATGTTAGCAATATAATTGTTTGTTTAATTTCAATATAATGTTTTTTATATTAAACTACTACTGCAAAGAGAAACACCTTGTCGCTGGTTTGGTTTGAGCGAATTTTGTGAACCTGATCCATATTTCACATTCATGAAATCAAATGTTTCAAATATTAATAAAACAATTAAATTTCTTTATTGCCCGTTGTACTGAAAAATTTGCGTGTGGTGCATATTTTCATATAGTAATTGCGAGCTAAACTACATCTCCACTCAAAGTCGGCAACTAACGCCTATGGTCAGATAAATCCTATGGTTGGGGCCCACCTTATTCTGCTGGTAAACTGGTAAACGGTTTTTGGGTAACTAGTTTTGCTAAAGGTTCGATTCAAGTTAAAGCAAAACCGGAACTCTCAATTCCTAGTAATTGACCAATAAAGAGTTTCATCCCAAATGATTACGGAGATTAATTTGTTATATAGATTCTCTTAGAGTATACAAAAATCTAGTATATCCTATTTTCTAGCTGCGAAATGTTCGAAATGTAAAATATTCAATCACATGCCCATAAAAGTAGACTATAATATGTTATATAAATATATTATGTCAGTGTTTCCTTTTATTTTAGTTCTATTCAATTTTAAAATGGTTTCAATTAATAATATTATATGATATGAATATATTATACAATATGCAAGTGAGCTAACATTTTAAAATCGCACAAGAGCCTCTTTAAAGCAAGAAAAAACGAAAATGTATAAAACTATAGAGACTCAAACAACCAAAAACTATATGGTATAGAAGTGATTTATTTGATGTCACAGAAAAGCAGTCATGCATAAATATTTAGCATAGAGCCCTCAGTTCGCCAAAGATATTTAAATCAGCACAGTACACATTCATACACACACACACACGCGCACACACACTTAGACCTGCCAATAGATGAGAATAGGAGGCACTACAAATATATCGATGGCAGGCCAAAAGTATAAAGATATGCTTTATAACTTTGTAAGCTGTAGGCAAAACGAAGGTGGACGTCTCCAACGGGATGGTTATCTAAATGAAGATGGCCCTCTCAATGCTTCACTGTATGTGAGTGGGCGTCAGTGTGTGTTTGTATGATTTTTTTATTAGTAGAAACAGTAAACAGACAGCGGCTGTGGGTGCTGTTAGACGGGGAGTGAGGTGGCTGGGAAACAGATGTAGGGAAAGTCCGTAGCTAGAGAAGTCCGTCCGTTCGTCCGTCAATCCCCCCGCCTGCGTCCACACAGCGTCGCCTTCTTCAATATGTTCCACCCGGCAAGCTAAACAAGGCATATAAAAAGCCATAAGCTCGTGGACCAACGGCTCATGTAGGATCCGCAGGACTCTTCCCACTGGAACCGAATCAAATATGCGCAAATAAATAAAAATGAAAATTCAAAGCGAAGTGCAAGGAGCAGGAACGAAAGCGGTGTAAAATACAAAAAGAAAATCTTTAACTGTTGATACATTACGAAGCGGGACAAAAAAAAAACAAGAGTGCTCTAGTTGGCAGTGCCCGACTAGTAGTTACCCTTAACCCAGCGAAGGGTGGTATATGAAAATATATCCTGAATCTTTGTAATATACCCCAAATGTAGTACATCTAGCTCTTATAAGCTCCGAGATATGGTAAAAAAACTGGATTGCGATATTGATATTTACCGGTTCTATGAAAACGAGGAACGCTATCGATAATTGCAAATTAATTTGATCGTCTTGTGTACTAGGAGAACCTACTTTAAAGATTTCAATTCTCCATCTCTAAAAGTCTCTGAGATCGACGATAATATACATAAGGACAGATATATGCTAGATTGACTCAACTTTATGTCTGCTCTATGGATCAAAGATGTCTACTGCATCCTGTTACATACATTTGCACGAAAACATTTTACCCGTTTTTATCCATTTTCAATGGGTCGAAGGTATAAAAAAAATGGGGATGCACAGACCCACAGACAGACACACCGTGGAGCCTGGTGTGCAGCTTAAGGTGAGCATTGCCCATGTTTGAAAAACACTTTATGGTATTTTTATAGTTTTGATATATTCATTGAAAGTGGTTCGGTTTATTTATTTTGTTTTTCTTGTTTTTTTTCTTCTTCTGCTCCTTCAGCTTTATGTGTTAGAAATGCTTTGAAATATTTATGAATCAATAAGAACGACAACAAATAAAAACCCGCTTGCCTGTCGCCCGCCTGTCTTAGCATTAAGTATTGGCCAAAAGATTCGCCGTCTACACGCACACACATGTGTACATGTGTGTGTGTGTGTGTGTGTTTGTGTGTGTTTTTGCTCCTGGCAGCTGTCCAGCCACATTTCTTAAGTTGGTGTGCGAGCTGGGTGTTTGGTTAAGCAATTGTTTATGTAAAGTTGACTTATTGAATGGCTGGTATGTAGCCAGACAGCCGAAAACTTTTGACAGACATTGTACTTAAGTTTTGGCCACGTCCTGATTTGTCATTGCCCAAAGTTTGCCCAAAATATATTCGGTCAAAGCACCTACACAAGGCTTAACAAGTTGCATTTAATTGAATTACACAAAACTTAAAGTAATGTAATTAAGTTGGTTATTAATATTTTTAGGCCTAGCTTTTTGATATATAAAACGTGTTCACTTCCTGGTTTTGTACTCAGTGTCAAAGGGCAAAATTGTTTCTTGAACAATAATATTATGTATGTATTCATATGTGTATATATGTATGTGTGTGTATGTATATATGAATGTATATTATCTTTAACCAACGGCAACCAAGTTTTCAATACGCTGCGCTACAAATTTAAAGAAACGTATCTTTAAGAATCGCCTCTCTGTGCGATTCTCATGTATTTAAGTAAATCTGATAGATTTTAATACCTGAATTATAATAAATACTTTATGCTTTCTCTTTCTCTCTCTCCATCTCTTTCTGTCCTCTCTCTCTCTTTCACTCTCTCTTTCTCCATCTCTCTCTCTTCCCCACACTCTTTATTTCTCTCTCTAAATTAAGACCTGTACACGGGTTAAAACTAAAATAAAATAATAATGAACGATTCAGTATACTACATATTCAATTTAAACCAGAATTTCAACAAAAATCCATAAGACAAGATTCACATAAAAAGCTGTGCAAACAATAATTTTTAAAGTTTTGCGAGCTGTCAATGTTAAAGATGACTTTAAATGAAGCCAGCTGATACTGCAGAGCTATAGAATCTAATCTGCCTCTACATCTGACGCTGTAATTGCTCACCCCAAAGCCAGGCGCCCAACCCTCTCTCTGCTATTTAACCACAAGACTGAGCCCACAAAATTTAAATCATTTACGAAATATGCAGCAAGAAGAAGAAACTGGAAGTCAAAGAGTAAAATAATACAACAACAAGAACAACTAAGCAACTACTACGACAGCTCCAACAATGCTGTGCGGTATCTGTGGGTAAGAGTGTCTACATGTGTGTGTGTGCGTGTGTGTGTGTGGCAAGGCATAATATGCAGACAAAAAAAAAGTGCTTAAAATAGACACACCAAAGCAATGCAGACTATTAAATGTTCTTTAGAAGTAAAAAAAAAAGAATTCAAAATAATAAATTTAAAATGAAAGGCTATAAAAATCAAACTCAATCGCTTGAATTATTTTTAAACTTTTATTTTAAACTACAATCAAAACTAATTTGTTTATCAGACGATAGTTCTTAAAGGTCCCCAAAGAAGTGTATATAGGTATATACATATACAAATTTGTAATGATTGAATCTCAGCTTAATTCCCAAATGTATTTCATTCAGTCAATTTTTAATAATTTTAAATAGCGCTTTCAACTGAAAGTTCGAGTTTTCACTTTTCCTGCTTGTTGAAGATTTCGCAAAGAATTATAAATTTAAGAAAAAATTACCCCACCTACTTAATGCATGCCAATCTTAATGCTTACTCAAAGTATCCTCTTGCAGAAAAAGTTTGTGCAACGCCAAAAAGAAAAATGAGATGCACATAAATATTTCGCACGTTCTACGTAGCTCAAACTATTTAAAATTTAAGTTTTTTCTGACACACTTCAAGATTTCGCATGATTGAAATTATTGATATATTATTAATTTGAGAATGCTGGAAATCGCTAACTCCGGTAACATCTGGGTAAATGAGTCTAAAAGCAAGAGGACATGCCGCTGAGGACACAACATCTGAGGACTGAAAAGACTGCGACCAAAAGCACAAGACAGCGTGTGGGAAGTTGTGCGCGTGTGTGTGCGCGCGTGTGTGTGCCGCTAACTCCTTGTGTATGTGCGTGTGTGTGTGTGTGTGTGTTTGAGGCCGGTGCACTGCCTGACGGTGACTGTCATGTGCCACAAACCCACTAAACTAATGAAAAATGTGAAGCGACGGCACAAAAGGAAGCGCAATTTTTGCACACACACGAGGAGTTAGCGGCAGGCAGCAGCTCGGGTGGGAGGAGGGGGGTGGCGCGCCCAGCGGCAGTGACAGAATTCGTCGCCCATATGCAAAAAGCGGCACAACGAAATGTTAATTCCGTAATACTTTAAATGCGGCAGGCATCGAATGACATTTGCACTTTTGCTGCCACACGGTGCGCACAGTGGGGCCACTGAAGCGAATTCCAACAATAATATACATATGTGTGTATGCGTTTAACGTGTGTGTGTTTTACGTGCCAGGCAAGTGAAAGCGTTGTCTTAGTGTGTGTGTGTAAGTGTGTGTATTTGGTGCTAATATATATTTGTTGGCTGAAATATATAGAACAGTAGGTGCAAAAACAAGCACAGGAATTGCACGTGAATGCAAAGAGAGTGAGAGAACGAGAGCGACAGAGAGAGCAAGCGAGATGCGAGATACAATGAGATAGGGATAGCAATAGAACAAGCTGACCGCAGCACAGCACACAACACACAGCACAGCACAATACAAAAGCAGCAAAAGGACTAACAAAGCAAACAGAGAGACAGAGAGACAGAGAGACTGAGAGAGAGAGAGAGAGAGAGGGAGACAGCACGCAGTAATATTTATAACAAAAGAAGTGAAGCCCAAGCCATTGGGGCCCTGGGTCAGTTCGCACCTTCATTTGTGCGCTCGTTTGGCCTTTAACAAATGTGCGGCACTGCTTTTCATTACAATGACAGCGAACGCTACAATAGAATATGACATGCAGGCGATAAAATTATGCTTGGAGCTGAAAGCGCCTCCAAGTCGCACACACACACACGCACACAGGACCTGGCGACCAGAAGCAGCAGCAAAAGCTGACTTTAGCAACGACACCAAACTCTGAAACACCAGCTACGACTACGTCATAGACACAGTTGGTATCCAGCTAAGAGGTGAGCAATTGGTGTTAGTTTTGGTCACACACATACACGCACACACAAACACACACACACACACACAGCTAGATCTTGGCGCAAACACTGAGTGCCACAAATGCCGTTGCGGCAGTTGTGCTAATTTGTTTGTTTGCCGTTATCATTCCTTGTGTGCCCTGGACCTGAAGCTGAAGCTGGGTCACCATTGTCACAATGGCACAAAAGCAGTACAAAAAAAAATAAAGACCGAAACAGAATATGTGAGTGAGAGAGAGAAAGAGAAAGTGAGAGAGAGAGAGAGAGTGCAAACTGAATGCACGATGTCACATAGGAGAGGTCAACTGGGAATTATGGTCGACGCTTAAGTTGTTTCAAGCCTTAACCCATACGTTGAACCAATTGATTCGAGTTGGCAGCAAGCCCGTCCTATACCGAACCGGTTAAAGGCCGCCAATTACCGAACCTTGAACCGGTTAAGTTGGTTAAAAAGCCAAAAAAGCCAAATCTATTGCTGAACCTAAACATAATAAACATATTAAATTGTTGATAAGCTAAATATTTAAAACTGAAGTTAGTTCACTTAACTGCTCCCTGACTGCAGCATCTCTACTTGTTTCAATTCGCAACAGACCCCAGACCCCAAAATAAATAGAAAAGAAAAAATAGATTAACTTATAAATAGTTGAGTGCTGTTGCAACTGTTGCGGAGAAATTTCTCAAATATCTTTCAAGCTGGCTGATTCAAACTGACAGCAAACATGCACAACATTTTAGCGCATTCGAAACTATAAATTTAATTAGCTTCTAGTGTAAAATTTAGAAAGCAAGCTCGCGAGATTTTAAAAATGTATACCAAGCCCGTCAATCACGATAATTCATTAATACCCTGAACCCGTAGAAAACGATAAGAGGTATAATAGTTTTGTGCAAACGCATGTAACAATCAGATGGAAGCATCTCCAACGGCCTAAAGTATATATATTCCTGGTCCCAACTAAATCCGGCCCTGTCCCTCTTGCCAGCGCAATCAAATTAAACGAATTTGGCAGCTCACATATTGATATTAAGAGCTAGCTCTTACAATTCATATTGATATGTCATATACATATATATAGGCATATATGTATATATGACTGTCGTGGGTGACACTACCCTCCCCCCCCCCCCCCCCAACCGGCACGTACTCAAGCGGAATTAAAGGCACTGGCAAGCTAAGGTATGTGGACATAAAAAAATCATTGCCTACTTATGAGCGCGCGGCTGGGCATCAAGCGAGACAGCGTCTGTGCCTTGTCTTCATCTTTCATCTGGCATTCCGGCAACAGTGCGTCAGTTACGCCAGCTCCAGCTCCAGCTCCAGCTATTTCAGCTTATTTATCGTGTATTTTGTGTTGTAGCGCATATTAATCATAAAGCGGACACGCGTCGCTTTACGCACGTTTGGCGGTTGGCGGATACGGACACGACAGCACCAAGAAGACAAACCAGTCCAGAGAACAGGGACGAGGACAACGCGCACGGCCAGGCCTGGGTAGAGTATGATGACAAGGACGGGAACGCGGACCAGAACCAGAATCAGGACCAGGACCAGTACAGCGACAACGACAACGACAACGAGAGCGAGACATCTAGACAGTGTGTAACCCAACTCCCTGCCATTGCGACCGACTTCTCGCATGAGAACTGAGCGTATTAGATTTAAGCGCGTTATAAATGAGCAGCGCATATTTTGGTTTTGCTACTCCAACTCATAAATCAAAATTTTCTTTTTTGGCATTCTTTAAAGGCAACGAAAAAACTTACTTACTTACATACTTGCCCCAGGCCCAACAGGCGACCGCACTGTGGCCAAAAATAAAAATATGAACCCCGAGTGGAAAGTGCACAAACAAGAGATACCCTGTACCCAGTACGCAGCTGCCTTAACAAGCATTAGAAGGTGCCCTTTCCTTGGGGTAAGTAGTTAGTTTGGAAATAACTTCGGTATTTATTGTCCGATTTGTATGCGAATTTCGGGCCTTTTAACGAGATTACCGACTATAATAAAATTTAAAATAAAATTATTAATAATTATAATAATAAAATACTTACTCAACTTTTTTGCCCAATTTTGTGGCAAAGGGTTCATGCATCAGAAAAATGAAATATTCTAGATCTGTGTATGCTTAAAATATGCCCGCAAAGTGTGAAAGTGAAAATTGGGTGAGATATTGAAATAAAATAAAATGATATGTTTTTCAGATATTTCGGATATTAAGTCATAGAATCGTCGTATATATATATAGCTTCCTCCTGTCGCATACCTTCGTTCCAAACCGTATAAGCTCTTTATAATTCTCAATAGGTACAGGGTATAAAAAGCCCTTTGGCCGCCCACAATGCCACATTGCCCCAGCCCATTCGCAAGCCCCCAAACGCTGCCGAACGTCTGTTGGCTGCTGCCCATGACGGATGATTGGATTTTATGTTGATTACAAAAATGTGCAAGTCGAATTCGGTTTTGAATTTTTGCTGCTGCTACTTTCATGCCCGGATCACAGAGCTGAACAGAGAGCATATTGGTTTTGTGCAATGTCCGTCTTGGCTTCCGTTCCTTTGTCCGACCTTCCGTTTGTCGCGCAATTGTTTCAAGGCAATTCAATAAGCAAGCTCTTGTCTCTTGTCGACGGATTTAATTGGTTATTGCACTGAGAAAAGAGCATTGGGCAGTCGGTGACATACGACTGCAATATTTATCTATTTTTTTTTTTCTGCGGCTCTTATTACCAAGCATTTACCCATGATCAGCAAACATCGTCATCATCGCCATCATCATCGTATCATGGATATTTGGTTGTTATTGGCCATATTTTAATGTGCTGGCCAACCGAGATTTGTCGTGGTATATGTTTGATTTATTTATGTGTTTATTTGGCTTGTTGTTTTTCCTCTCGCTTTAGATGCCCTTGCAAAGGGTATGCCAAATCTGTCATGTCATTTGTAAGACTGTGATGCAGATATCCCATTGATTATCATAAGAGATATTTATACCATAGTATATATAGTTGAAGAACTATGAAAATAAGTTTGAAGCTAATCGGACTCAACTTCTACTTTCGCCCAGACAACTTTTGGGATGGATTTTGTGAAAAGTGTGAAACACGTCTCAATTGAATTTGCACAAAGTTCTTTGTAAATTAAAAAGTTTCATTTAAGTGTTTTCCATTAGTTAACTACAGTTGCGGTTGTGATTTTCCCAAAGGTTTGTTGGTTTGAAAGTGTAAAATCATTTAGTATGGTAAGTCAAGACAAATATTACTATTATATATTTTATTATTATTATTTTAACGTATACTTAATAGTCAAGTGTTGTTCAACCTCTTGGAATAAGCTTGGCTTAAATGTAGGCAATTTGTTAGAAAGGGTATTCCATCGTCGGCACGTCCGACTTTAGCACATGCTTGTTTTTGTTTTTGTCAGCTATGCGTCTGTGATTACTCATAACATTTTATGACTGCCCCAATCTTGGCCTATGTCCATGTTCCTCACTCTCTCTCTCTCGCTCTGTCTCTGTCCGTGTGGTCTCAAATTGTTATTCGATTTGCATGCTTAGTACTAGAGTTTTATTTGCATTCTACATAATAATTTAATTTTATTTGTTTTGCTGCATCCACATCGCTCAAGCCAGCTGCTATTATTGTTTGTTTTGGCTAATGGCACCTCAGTGGGGTCCATTGATTGTATTGAGGGCGTTAGCGCACCAACTGGGGCCTAATGCATTGCATGTGCCTATTGGGGACACTAAATGCCAGCCACACCTCTTTGCCGCCCACCAGCCATCATACCTACCGGGTCCATATGTATGTGCTTTACTTTACTTTTGGACATTTTTCGCATTTGTTCTGACGGTTTACTTGCAATATATTTGTATACCCTATATAGGAGTTACCCAAGGGATATATGCATATTCATGGAATATCATATTTTTTGAACATCCTGTTTTATAAGACCCAACTGTTAATGACAAACATCTTGTCACTCGCTCGAAGCCTTAACTTGTTGCGAATTGCAAGGCTTCAAGCAACAAGAAACAGCATAGCGAACAAAATCAAAGTTCGCATTGTGTGTATATTTTATTTTTAAATTTAAATGTGTTTAATCTATATATTCTTACATCTTAATCACTGCTCAATTTATTAAGTTCATTACAAAATAAATAAATCTTTTTAATGGGTATTCCATAGTCGGGCAAATGTTCTGTTGTTGCAGTTCGTTATTTTGTTAATGCTTTTTGTGGCCCGCTTTCATTTAACTGCGCTGTGCGAGCCACGAGAGGGTCGACAATTGCTGCAATCTTTAGAGAGTCTTCCCAGGAACCGGGCAGCTAGTCGTAAATTAGCAGTCACCCACCAAAAAGCACACATATACACTGGAAATCGTGCCAAAAAAAAAAAAACAAAAACCAAAAAGGAGAAAGCAAAAGCCTGCAAATCGATGCAGGAGCAAAAACAAATAGAACAGTTGGGAAGCACTCTTTCAAAAATTAACTGGAGCTATTCTACCTAAAACAAAAGTTGACAGCTTATCCTGGCTGAATGCCTGCATCATTAAGGATCATCTCCAGGAGCGTAATGTGATTTTGAAACGCAGATATGAATCTTTATCACTTATCACACGATCGGCTTCAAAGTTATGTTCGCTTTTATGTTAGCAGAAAACTTTAAGTTTTAAAAAGCTCAAATTCGTGCTGTTAAAAGTTAAAGGCAGGCTCAACGTTTAAATTGAAAAGCTTAATGCTCATCTTAACAACTAAATGCTCTGATGAAAGCTCAGCCCAAAAGCCAACGGCAACTTGAATAACTTAAAGCACAGCTTAACCGCTTGAGGCTTGGTTCGAATTTAAGTTCTAATTCAAACTGAAGATAAAGCTATGTCCGAAGTGAACCTGTACTCAACGGTGAACTAAAGCGCTACTTCAAGCTCCTCTGAAACTCTAACTTCTTAAAGCTCAACTAAGATATTAAAGCTCTGCTCAAAACTCAAGTCGAAGCAATGCACAAAGCGCAAATTGAACAACTTAAAAGTCAACGCTATATAAAATATGTATGTAGTGACAGCCACCTTGAGAGTGGGTAGGCAAATTATTTATTTACTTTTTATGTACATATATACATATATTAGTATGATTATGTATATGTATTGTGTTTGTGCTATCATTTGGAAGTTCCTTTGGCTCGTTGGGCCTGGCTGTTGCCTAGGGTTGTGACGCGCTGCACACAAATGGAAACTTAACGTTCAATGCAATTTGGTTCTTGGTTGCCGTGGCCAATTATTTGTGCTGTTATCGTGGCCGTCACCGTCACCATCGCCGTCACCGTCGCCGTCACCGACGCCGTCAGCGTCAGAGTCAGCGTCACAGTTAGCATTACCAACGTTGAGTTGAACCGACTTGTGAGTCGATGCGACCTTCTTGTGTTGACCCCAATTTTGGCCAATAAGGTTGGCGCTTTTTGCACATAACTGGCAGGTGGCAAGCCTTGTTGTTGTTTGCCAGCCATTTTGGCAACAGATTGAAGTGCAAGGCACGAAGCCACATTGACTGGGCCAGCACTGGACTGGACTGGACTGGACTGGACTGGAGCCTAGCATCGGCTCTGAAATAGCCCTTAGCAACTCCTAACTGCCACTGGGCCGGTTGACTGACAATTTCGCTCAGTGTGCTGTGAATTTTTTTTTTTTTACCGTCTCTTTTCATTTTTAATGGCAGCCTGGCATAATGAGCTGCAAGTACACACACACATACACACGCACACGTACACTAATACACCACACGGACAGCAAGAGTACAAGTGCTCGTATTGAGAGTAAAACACGGCTAGCATACGTATATGTGTATATTTGGCCCATTAGGACTTGCCAACTCAGCGCTCTCTTTCGCTCATGTTCTATCGCCTTCGCTCTATCTCCTTCCCTCGCACTCACTCTCCCTCTCGCTCTGTCTGCAGCTTTGCGTGTGTGTATGTGTGTGTGTGTGTGTGTGTGCTTGTCTCTCGGCCAGCATTGACACAATAAAACTTTTTCAGCACATTTTTCATTCGTGCCGCTTGTGTGTTGCAAGTGTAGCACATTCTGCATTTATTGACGCATTTTGCTCTTTTGCATATTTGCGGCCGCGTTGCATGCGACAAATGAAGCGTTCGTTCGTTCGTCAGTCGATTGTCGTTTTGCCCATTTTTTGGGTCGTTTCTGCCAGCGCAAACATGCGACAATTCATCGATGAAAAACAAGTCCCCGTTTCACTGCCACAAGGCGTGGTACAGCAAAACAATTGGGGGAAGGGGCCGTGTTCTGTTACTCAAAAATTGAATGGAGTCAAGTGCACTGCATTTGGCATATTAATAAATATATCATAAAAACATGTGTGGCAAAAGATTCCAAATAAAGAACTACTAAATTGTTTTTTAAATTGAAAATACAAGCAAGTTACGTGCTCAATGCAACTGCAAATTGACACTATAAACAATGAGGAAATGATATTACAAATGAACGGATTTCCCATAAGTAATCATCAATTCGTATTTTGTGCACATAGTTATGCTGGGTTATTACATTACATTTATATGCCCTATTGAAATAAAATGAGCTTAAATGGGTCTATTGTTAAGTTTCGAAAATAAATCAAATAAGTAGAAATTTCAATCTAAATGAAAAGACAAATTAATTTGTTTTCATCTATTTGTTAAACAATTGGGACTGATTTGTAAGTATCGACATAAAAAAAGAATATTAACTATCGCGCTTCGCAAAGCCAGGTGTACTGTAATCCCACGCTCAAAAAACCTAAGTCGAAAAAGTTGAACAGTTGAAAGAGCCTTTGGCAGTTAGTCTAGCCCATGTTTTTCCATTTTCGAAGGACCCGATCTGTCTCTCTCTCTCTCTCTTTCGATTTAATTTTGTTTATATTCCTGAGAACCTACCATTTTCATTCTGAAATGAGAATTGCCTTCTATGCGATTTTCATGACTCCGAGTAACACATTGATTGGTGTTTGATTTTTTATAACACACTTTTATTTGAAAGTCATTGATTGAATACAAAATATATTTCTCCAATAATTCAATATTGAACATGATATAAATTAGTTCATTGACTTAACTAAAACTAGTCATTGAAAATCTGTTTTATTTTTACAAAAATAAGAGTTTGTTGCATTTATTAATTTCTTCTTTTTTTTTGATTTACATAATTACGTAGTATGATTTTAATTTTTAGTTTTGCATAAAAATTTAGTGTTTTTTGTTATTTTATAAATTTAAATAAAAACAATATTTGCGCTGACAAGGACATGAACGGCAGTTGACCAGGAGAAGCGAGTGGTGTACAAAGAAGTGTGGGAAAGTCCCGCAACATAATTGTACAGCACTCGCTTCACAAGGCCGACGTTTTGTCCGAATCAGCTTCAGGCGATGTCTGGTTTGGCAGGATACAACTAGATCGATTTGATACCCTACAGCGTAGCCGTTTGGTAGCCACCAATATGGACATTTTGCGCAGCGTCATGTAATCTCTGTTAAGCATGCGGCACAGTTCAATAAATGTACATAGACTGGGTGACTTAAGGTCCTTGGCCAGCTTATAAGCATTATTGAGCACTTCCGCCTGGCGCTCGTATTTGCAAAGTATGGCATGCGCCTTGGCCTGCAGCATGGTGGCCAGAAATTGCCAGATTTTGCTATTGGCTCTAACGGCCTCATCAATGGACCTTTTGGCAAACAATAAACAATGCACCAGATGATTCTGAGACAATAGACAGTCGGCTATCTCATACAGCAGATAGCTGCGCTCGATAGGCAGCTTGGCGAAATGCAAGCGCTCATCCAGCGCAGCTTTGGCCCGCCTGAAAGGACACAGTCTTTAGCATTTACTCAATTTTAATTGAGATATTAAAACCTACTTGTACTTCTGGGCCTGTTCAAATGCGGCGCCGCTGTCTTCATAGGCGTAGGTGGAACGGTCGCCAAACACCACGCCCTGCGGTTCAGTCGGCTTTAATGGACTAACGCCAAGCAGACGGCACATGGAATCATTATCATAGGGCGACACCTTATAATCCGGTATACTATATATTTCGCATAAGCTCAATGCCAAATGGTTGTAGACCTCGTTCATGAACTCAATTTTCCAAGGCATTATCCTTCTAGTCTTCAGCACAACAAACTCGCCCATTACTTTCGATACAAATTTGCGCAGGCGCTATGGAAAAAACAAATAATTTATTATGATATGCAGATTGCGTAATAGTATGTACTATGTACATGTGTACTTGTATACAAATTTTAGCAGCAGATCTTTGCGGAAGAAGAAGAGCCAGCAGCATAAATAATGCAGTTCGGGTGTGTTTGTAGAAAAATACATAGCGCTGATCATTTCAAAGAAGAAGAGCAAACAGTATAAATAAGGCTGCCCATTGCGACTAACCGTCAGTTAAAGCTGCGCTGCCGTCTGATGCAGATAGTGTAATTGTGCGTATGTGCGGGTGTGTTTGTAGAAAAATACATAGCGCAGATCATTTCAAAGAAGAAGAGCCTACAGTATAAATAAGGCTGCCCATTGCGACTAACCGTCAGTTAAAGCTGCGCTGCCGTCCGATGCAGATAGTGTAATTGTGCGTATGTGCGGGTGTGTTTGTAGAAAAATACATAGCGCAGATCATTTCAAAGAAGAAGAGCCAGCAGTATAAATAAGGCTGCCCATTGCAGCTGGCTTTCAGTTTATGTTGCGCTGCCGGCCGATGCAGATGGCGTAAGTGTGTGTGTATGTGTGATTTGTGTTTGTAGAAAAATGTGAAGAGCAGATCATTTCGTAGAAGAGCCAGCATTGTAAAAAAAAAGCTGCCCATTGCGACTAGCCGTCAGTTAAAGCTGCGCTGCCGTCTGATGCAGATAGTGTAATTGTGTGTATGTGTGATTTGTGTTTGCAGAAAAATACTAAGAGCAGATCATGAATGTGAGCTCTGAGAGGAAGCGCCTGCGTATAAGTAGGGCTGCCTCTCGATGCTGGCCATCAGTTGAAGCGGTGCAGTCAGTAAGTCAGAATAAAGATTTTCAAATATGTATATAATATACTATATCATTTTTATATAATAATTTTTATTATTATTTTTTTTTTTACCATTTAAATTTCCTTAGCATTAATGCATTTTTTTTTAGCTACTGGTAAATTTGTTGTTGTATGTTTGAACTTATTGACGTGGAAATAAGTAAAATTAATAAGATGGCAAATTTTGTTTAGTAATCTGTCGATTTTTGTTATTTTTGTCGGTCTGTCTTTTTTTTTGTGGAGTCCACTACTCACCGGAATGTCCTTCTGTTCACGTAAGGCTCGAATAGTTCGTAGAATGGATAGCATGTTTCTTCGTGTTTGATACTGTATGCGGTACCTATTTTCTTGATGCATTTGTTCCAAGATCTCCGGATTGGTATCCCGTTGATAGGTCTCATTATACATGGGGCTACGGGCGTGCAACATTTTTGTGAACTTTTTGACGCACTCATTGGAACTATTCAAATATTGTTCGCGCTCGTGGGCAGAATTATAATATTTGTCTAGCAGCACGATGGGATTATGGCGCAAAGTTTTCAGAAAGGCAATATCGATCCAGGAGCGGTTTAGATAATTTTGATAATAGATTTTTGTCTTGCGCTTGCGCCGGGCTGCCTCCAATGGTGATATCCGTACCCTTTTCTTCTCCACCAAACTGTGAACGTCGCATTCATTTAAATCCTTGAGCGTCTTCCAGCGAATGGATGCTTTCGCTGGCTTCTCTGGCTTAAGTAATTCCTCATATGTGGTGCGCATGCTCGCCAAATTCTTCAGAAAAAACGGCCCTAAGCTATCGCCCAAATTATCTTCAAAGTTACTATTGACAACTAGCAGGCGATAATTGAATGGCAACTTCTTGGTGCCCGAATATAAGCGCGAATCGTTATGCAGCGACATTTTGTTCTCTTCGAATTTATTTAGATCATACAGCGCATCAGCTATTTGAAGATTAACAAACGAACTCCACGGTGCTATCATGGCTGCCTTTCTGCTATCGTCCAGTGCTTCCTCCGCCTGGGCTATCTGCCGATTGAAATTACTTCGCAAACAAAGGGTCAAAAAGTGATCGTCGTCATGCTCATCAATGCACTTATTAAAATAATGGATAGCGGCCATATTGTTACGGTTCCGGGCGTAGGTCAAGGCCCAACTACGCCAAATGGAGCGATGCAATTGAGCCGGCCAGCCCATCACCTCCCATGGTTGCAGACGTGGCACCAAGGCGGCTGCAGGCGCCATCACGCTCGGATCAGATATTGTCGCATTCATTGGATCTAAAAATAAAACACTCAAAGGGTTCAAGGAAAAAAATGAAAAACCTAAAAAATAAATAACAAAGAAATGTAGAAAACCGCTTTAACGAAACTAAAATCGAGTTTAATATAAATTAAAAGTCCACAAAAATATCTCAAATCACAAAAAAGTCAATGACAAATATTTCCGGAATGCTTCGGCAAGCAACATTGTTAATTGGATGAAACTAATTGTCCGGACTGACTGACCGACCGTAAGGAGCTAAGTATCTAATATTTGTGGCTTACACGCTAGGACGCGGTTTTGGCAATCCACCCGCAACTGTGGAAAATTTCCCATCCAATCGGTTTCTATTCCATTTTCATATTCTGAAAACTCAATTAAGACGTTATCCACCGTTAGGAAAATGCAGATCTAAATGTACGTTTTGCTAAATATTTTTGTCTGGCAACGCCAAAATTTGGCGTCAAAGATTACAAAATTTCGAATTCAAATTGAAAATATTTGTTTTGTGGTTCTACTGGTACACTTAATTGCAAACTGAGCAGCAGTCTATCAAATTTACAATTGCTAAAATCAGAAAATGCGCATAAAGTTAATAAGCGACAGCGACAGCCCCAAGCGGCGACTCGAGAGGTGCTAACAAGGCAAAAAGCCGCAAGAATATCAATTTTTGTAAAGGTCCATTGGACTATAAAATCGAGTTTTAAACAACATTACGAAAAAGTAGCCTTAAATGTGTAGCTCAAGCTGTATTTAGGCAAATTGAGAACATTGAACGGCTGAACTTTGGGAGGCACAAGATAATCACAAAGGATGCCATACTTTTACAAATTTTTTGTATAGCCCTGGTAAGTTCAGTTGTTGCCACATAGTTGCGAGTTCAGTGTAAATGGCCCATAACTGGTAAAAACACAGCATCAGGCTTGACTAAATGCTAATTCCCATGCGCTTTCGTATTACCATTATTATTGTTAAGCAAGATCATCATCTAATACACTTTTTAAAAATTTGTATATATTGAAACTTTGTAAAAAACCACAACAAAAACAAATATTTTTTCTAATTTGTATGCAAGATTTTCAACATGTTCTCATAAAAATAAACGGCTCGCGTCTACATATTCTCCTGGAATGGATCTTTGCGTATGTACTTGTCCAGTTGGTCACCAGCATTGGGCTCCAGCTCTGAAAGCTCTGTGAAGCCCTCTTCGTCAACAAAGCATATCTCATGACCATCGGGATCGGCCAAAATGAGAACCGTAACCGTTGCCTTGCCGGGGGTATCCAGTGTAATCAATGGCTTCAATATGGTGCCGCCCGCTTCCGTTACGGCATCGAATAATGGTTTCTGCACAGAGCCGGGTACCGCAAATGCAATGCGCCCATAGGCTTTGGCTCGGTTAATGGGCTTATTTAGAAGCGTGAGGCGCAGAGACGTCTGCTTAGCATTATAAGTAAGCAAAATGGAATTATCCGTCTCATTGACCAGGTTCATGTTGAGCAGCTCGTGCCAGAATTTGCGCGTTGCGGCCAAGTTAGTAACATTCAGCTCAACCTGTTGCACTGGATCTGAGCTGGCAGTGGGCGATGACTCAACAATATAAAAATTATAGCCATCTGGCGAGGTCAGCACATTGCTGTCGCCCTGCTTGGCAACCGGATAGGAATTCTGAGCGGCACGCGCTAATATATCCTTGGAATAAATTGTAATGCCGCCAAAGTCGTTGCCTGCAAGATTTCGGATGAGAACATTGAAATTTGTCTAACTAGACGCAGTTACCCATCTCGTAGCTCTTGACGCCATAGTTGTAGGTCAGCTCGATGACAAAATGCGTATGCTCCGGTCCATAGCCAACCATGGTCTTACTCCAGCGATTGTCATAAGGCCTGCGCACATGGAAAGTGGTGGCAAATATAGATTTCCTTGAAGCTATGCATACACAATTTCCAAACACAACTTACCCATTGCATTCCGCATCGCAGCCTTCCTTGAACTCCTCATGCCGCAATACCTATTCCAGTATTGAATGGGGAAAACAATCAGAATTTAAACGCCAGTCGGTGCTTATCTTTTTTTAGTTTAATACGCTTCTGGCATTGTATTGACTTGCAAAGTGCCATGTCATTTTTCTCAGATAATTAGATATTCTAGGTAATTGCCCCCATATACATATGTACAGTGAATACAGACACACACATACGTTGCGCTTATAACCGGGTTCGCAAGTTAGCCCCAAGACGTAACTCGCCTGTCCTTCATATTACCTGCATTCCCAGAATGTTGCGAAAGAAAAACGCATTCCTAGCACGGTCGCCAATCTTAAATACGTAGTGTAGAGCTCTTCCCGGTATAGCCGTCATATTGCTTTGCCGCTGCACGAAATTTTCGATGTTTTGAAATGCTTATAAACAGAATGAGAGGTGTGCGATATTTACGCACCTGTTACTCGAAACTGTCATGCTATTAAGTCTGTTAAGTGAGGAGTGTGACTGTTAAGTCGTAAGCAAACTGTTAACCGTGCAATAAATAACAGACTGGCAACGCCAAAGACCAATCGGTTTATACAATCATTCTTACCGTTAAAAATAAGTTCCTTATTAATATTGGTAAAAAAAAAACAACAAAACCACAGCTTTTACTGTTGATATGTGTTCTAGTTAAAGAAACTTGTGAAAGATAAAAAACGCATTTAATACTAACGATTAAACATAATTTAACAGTTGTTTTTAGTTTACCGCCTTTTAAAAGTAAGGTCGATTGATATTGACTCATGAGAACTTCAAGAACTGAATGCTTATGTTTATTGACCAGCAGCGGCATTACGGGCTCGCAGTTCACGATTACTTTGCAAAATTTCGTGACAAATTCGTTTAAATGTATCCGTTATAGGTGCCTTCAAAATGCAAGTAGAGCAAATCTTTGAGTCATTTTCAATACGACCCCAGTTAATCCAGGCAAGTAAGCTGTCCGCCAGGGTGGGTTCCCCTGCAGGCTGTCGCAATCGCTCATCGCACAGATCCACAAGTACGTTAGTGGTGCTAAGGCAAATAAAGCAAATATTACCTAAATCCATGTACATTTCCATATTTCAACTGATTAGTCAATATAATTATCTAAACAGTTTGCCAGATTAACAGATTTGATGTCGAAATTATGCAGCGCTGCCAACTTAACTAGATTGGCTGTGCTACTTTGATTTGATTTTGCTTTCAGTCTGGCAGCCTGTTCTCAACTATCGATAGCTCTGATAAATACAGCAGCTGTCAAATCACATCGCTAAACAACTGGGCCTGTTCTTGTTGTGTAACTGAAACGCGTATTTTTAATAAGTATAAAGAAATTATCAACAAATATTTGAACAATTGTACAGCCCCTTTTTGTACTTGCAGACGCCCACAATGTCAGCAAGCGCCGCCCGAGGCTCAACGTCCCTGCTCAAGCGCGCCTGGAACGAGATACCCGACATTGTTGGCGGCTCGGTATTGGCTCTTACAGGCATCGTCATGGCTGGCATTGGTCTGGCCAACTACTACGCCAAGGATGGCGACAATCGTCTCTACAAAACGGGCTATGTGGTCTTCCGTCACGATGATCCTCGTGCCAAGAAGGTGCGCAAAGACGAGGACGAATAAGAAAAGTCTGCGATCTGATTGTTTTCATCCTTTTTTTTTTTGCGCCGCAATATAAATAGCTAAGTAAAACAAAACAATCAAGTGTATATAAGTGAGCTCTATTGTCCTGGCGTATAGTATAAGAATTGAGAGTTGCGGTGACTGACTTTATGATGCTTCTGGTAGGCCGCAAGCGTGTGATAGCACTCATCACATAAAGCGCACTGATAATTGATTGTCTGCGAAATTGTCTCATTGTTCTTTGTGGCAAGATCGTGGTCCATATCAGTTGTATTGATCAGTGTCCCGATCTCCGTACCTAAAAATAGCGCGCACATATTTAATTGGAGTTTCGTATTACCTCCGTGGTCTAAACATACCCTCATGTGGCTCGTGCTTGAACACAATATTTTCCGCCTTAATACCAGCGGTGTCTGCTGCAATGGAGTCAACGTTTGCATCCACAGTCGTTACTGTACATTTAATTGGCATCTGCTCGCCCAGTGTCGTCATCGGCATTGGCTGTGAAAGCCGGGAACGATTGCGGCGCTGTTCAAACTTTAGCGCCACGTTGAACTCATTGTTTGCCGTTATCCATTTGTTGTTGAATTCGTATATCATAATCAGTTTTTTGATACAGACACGGCATATCTGCTTGGGATAGTCATCATTCTTGCTCAGTGCTGGCAGCGTCGCGGACGTGGGCATACATGTGGATAAAAGTTCCGATATTGGAACGCTCTTTTCCAGCACCGTCACCCCGTCCACGAATATGTTCATTGCGTCCAGGCAGTCGTTGCCGCAAGTGCGACATATATTTTCAAATATATCCATGACAAATTGGATGCAGTCTAAATTTTATAAATACAATTTGTCCTACAGATTTCTATTGGCATCGTATTTCTCCATTTTCAACATTCTTCTTCTTTATTTTCTGTTTGTTTATTGCGCGTTCTTGGCAAAATCACGGTCGGGTAAACACACCGGCTTATAAAATCCAAGCAATCGAATTTTAGAGACGCCATTTGTACGATGAGCAGTGTTAAAGAAATATCGATACTATTGAATCTCGCGATGCTTATTTGCACACTGTTAGAGCTGTGACGCTCATCTCTAGTGTTGGTGCATTGTACGAGGTTGTTAAAACAGCAATGCTACAAAAACGAATTTTCTTAAGCGTTGTCATCTTGTTTCTAACCATAAATCCAGTCACTTATGCAATACAGGCTCGCAGTGACAAAGAGCAACCCCAAACGGTTGTCTCCGGCACGGCTGTGCAGTCGGTTGTACCCGTGCAGGCACAGTCGCCAGTTGGCTCCAGTTCACAAGCAGCTTCTGCGTCCAGCTCGACGTTCAATCCTTTGGGCCCGAATGTAATGTGCTCGTTTTTGCCGCGCGACTTTCTGGAATGCAAGGAACCAATCGATCATCGAAATAACGAAACGGCTAGGAAGGAAAAGGGCTATGGCTGTCTTCATTTCGGTGGCTCTTTCTACGAGGATGTCGAGCACACAAAAGTCCAGTGTACAGTCTACACGGATATCGACTGTTACGGGGCACGCACATTCTTCCGGGACGGTGTGCCGTGTGTACGTTATACGGATCATTATTTTGTGACCACTTTGATCTACAGCATGTTGCTGGGTTTCTTGGGCATGGATCGCTTTTGCCTGGGACAAACCGGCACCGCTGTGGGTAAACTTTTGACAATGGGCGGCGTCGGTGTCTGGTGGATCATAGATGTGATATTGCTTATAACGAATAACTTGTTGCCCGAGGACGGTAGCAATTGGAATCCGTATGTTTAAACTAAAGAATATGCCCTTGTGATAATATTAGTAGTACAAGATTTGTAAATAAAATTAAATATTAAGACAATTTGGTTGCAAACGGTTTATTGCAGTTGTTAGAATTTGATGAGAAAAGACAATTTATCTTGTTTTTCTTCAATATATTTCAATTTTACTTGACTGTAGTGCCCAATATAGGGGCAATACACAGCCAGGGAACATAATGGCTACCAGACTTTTGCTGTAGGTGCACAGCGTTTTGGAAAATTACAGCTGCAAGTGTAGAAAGTTGGTGATAACCCGTTGCATAAAACTTGATCTAGTCTTTTCTATGGGCTTCAAATTTAAAGATTCATTCGAGACTTGTATAGCAACTTGTGGGCCTTGGTTAGTGATTTATAATAATAGTATCGATGTAACCAGTATTGCTCGATTAGCAGAAAATATATCGATAGTGCATCCACATCGCTTTTCCCATCACTACAATGGCCGCTTATCAGCCACTTTGAAGTGTACAACGCATATAAATCGTGTCGAACTAAATGCTTCAACAGTTTGCTCTAGCGGCTGGGGATTGCCAGTCAAGAAAATAACAATTCTAAAGCCAACGAGCAGCTAATTACAAGCACAAACATCTATACGCAACGACATATGTGTATATATATACATACCCAAACGATTAGACGACTGTTTCTCTGACAATTTTTCAATTGCGTTGTCAGCGCCATTTTGACAATTAGGCAGCTGGAAATATGAAACTTTTTCTACTGCTGGCCCTTGTGGCCATAGCTGCCGCAACAGAGGATGATCTGCACATGCTTAGCGAAGAATTTATGGAGCTGGTGCGCAGCAAGGCCAAGACATGGACGGTAAGTGTCAATATTATTTGGTTTAACCTTCTGCTGACGTGACATAATAATATAATATAATTTACATTTTAAATAACAGGTTGGCCGCAACTTTGATGCAACCGTATCGGAACACCATATACGCGGCCTGATGGGCGTACATCCCGATGCGCACAAGTTTACATTACCCGAAAAGAGCCAAGTGCTGGGCAATCTTATAGAGGAGGATGGCGGCGATCTGCCCGAAGAGTTTGATGCGCGCACTGCCTGGCCCAACTGTCCAACGATTGGCGAGATCCGTGATCAGGGCTCCTGCGGCTCGTGCTGGGCTTTTGGTGCTGTCGAGGCCATGTCCGATCGTGTAAGTAGCGAAGACCACTCGCAAACAAAGCAAATGACGCAGCTGCCCGATGCTTACCGCAAGTTTGCTTATCGATTTCACAAAATTGCGTTGCAATTTGTGCTTGCCTTCGTGTGTGTGTGTGTGGGCTCTTTGTTTAGGCTGAAAATTTTGCTTACTAGCTTTTTGTTTTGTCTAGGTTTGCATACACTCGAATGCCGCTGTTAACTTCCATTTCTCGGCCGATGACTTGGTGAGCTGTTGCCACACCTGCGGCTTTGGCTGCAACGGCGGTTTTCCCGGCGCTGCATGGAGCTACTGGACGGACAAGGGTATTGTTAGCGGTGGCTCTTATGGCTCTAAAGAGGTAAGCCACCGTAGATAAGCGCGCAATCTACAGTCAGCCACATTTGTCAATCGGTTTATTTGTATCTTGCAGGGATGCAGGCCCTATGAAGTTGAGCCGTGCGAGCATCACGTAAACGGCACACGGCCGCCCTGCCACAATGGCCACACACCCCGCTGCACGCACCAGTGCGAGTCTGGTTACTCTGTCGATTATGCCAAGGACAAGCATTTTGGTGCAAAGGCATATTCGATCAATCGCAATCCGCGTGATATTCAGCGCGAAATCATGACTAATGGACCAGTGGAGGGTGCCTTCACAGTATACGAGGATTTGATTTTGTATAAGACTGGCGTCTATCAGCATGTCCATGGCCGGCAATTGGGCGGTCATGCCATACGCATACTCGGCTGGGGCGTTTGGGGCGAGAGCAAGGTGCCATACTGGCTAATTGGCAACTCGTGGAACACCGACTGGGGTGATAACGGTTTCTTCCGCATTTTGCGCGGCGAAGATCATTGCGGCATCGAAAGCGCCATTTCCGCGGGTCTGCCCAAATTGTAAGCGCTCCAAATGTCAACCGATTGCTTCTATTGCCTATTGTCTATTCGTTTGAAATGATAATATACGTCTTCAATACAGTTATATCGTATGTGTAAACAAGTAGTAACGACTTAGTAAATAAATAATAATAAATATAACAATTAAGTCTAACATCGGATTTCAGTGGTCTAAAAGTTGGCATTAAATTGCCTAAGATGAACGTGTCAAATTGTGTTCAAATTGTTCTTTTATGATTTATGTATGATCATCAAAATGTTTTATTTTAGCTATAATATCAGCTTTGAATATGTGAGCAATAAGAACGTCGCGGTATCAGTGACGCCCATGCTCTAGAATATTTGCAGCTGGATGCATACTCATCCATGAAGTTCTGCCCACCATTCCCACACATTTCGAATTTATATCAATTATTATTATTATTTCTGGTCGCTGACACTCACTCATGTGATCCGCTTTAGGGCTTATCAGCATGAAACCAACGCAGTACTCAATCAGTCGGTCACGGACCGAAGATTCATTTAAACGATTCGCTGGTTGCCCCAGACTCGAACTCAGATTTTCGTTGTAGTTCAAAAACACGCCCCCCTACCCTAGCCTCCGATCGATGGCATACAAAAGACCGTTGGGTTTTTTTTCACATATATTTTTTTGTTGATTTTTATTAGTTTTTTTTTCATTTGTAACATCAAATAGAACATTTTGGTTTTTTTTTGTTTTTCCATGAACTTTTTTCTGGCTTTAAATGTATACACTTTATTTAGTTGGAACTGCCTATTGCATTCGCTCTATTCCTCTCCTTCTCTCTATTTTGCGCAGGACATTTAAGAAACAGCTAACATAGATCAAAAAATAGTGTGGACTGCAATTTGAAGCACTTTGCGAAATTCGGAAACATGCTTAAGTTATTCTTCTTCTCCCTACACTCTTTCTGTAGCTGATACTCCTTAGAGTTTCCCATTTTGCACTTTACAAAAAGTTGCTTTGTTTTGGAAAATATATGTAGATGCATCTGTTTCGCACACATTTAGCTGCGTCTCGCTCTTTGTCAACATTTTGAATGCAGTTTTTAATTGTTTTTGTTGTAAATAGATTCCTTCTGGAATTCTCTGCTCCTATCTTTTCATATACATTTATTTTTTTCTTAGCATTTGACTTATAAACACATTTATTTAAATTTTTCCTCTCTGTGAAGTTACACATATATAAGTATGTATACATATGTATATATATAACTAATGCATGTTGTTGGACTTTTGCACTTAATGCATTATATACATTTATATATGTACTTGTTTGTGTGTGTAGCAATTGTCGCACACACACATTTGCAGTACATACATACACATTTCACAAATAAATATATATAAGTATATGTATAAGTAATATTTCGAGTTGAACGCTTGGTTTTTTCTCTTTTGAATTTGCTTTGTTGTCATTTGTTATTCTGTTTTGTGTTTTGCTCATGAATTGTTTTTTCTTTTCATAGATAACATGCATACTTAGCTGGGGCTTATCAGCTAAATGGTGGGTTTAAATATCAATATATTTATACGGTTTTTATTTTCCAGCTAGCCGTTCGTCCTCATAAAGCATTATTAGAATAGGACTTGAAGCGTGTTGAAGGTTATGTGTTCTTTTTTTATTGAGACTTTTTGACGAAGTGGGAAGGAGAAACGCGCGAAAAATATAGGAATCAGTTGTTGGTTCAGGCATAACTTGACGAAAGCGGCAACAAATGTTTGAATCATTTTAACGTTACACAACACTTATTTTTTGGCTGTCATTGAATTGAACTATTTTTGTTTATAACTGGAGACATTTCTGTTCTGTATATATTTTTCAGCCCGATAATATCAATGAGGATTAACTTATCTGATATTTTTCGAATTCAAATTCAAATCGAGGAACGTATTAAATGTATATTTTGGAACACCTGGTTTTACATCAATTTTATTTTACTTCTTTTTTTTTATTTCTAATCATGCTCATGTTATCGCTAGATTTAAATATACGTATATTATAATGTTATATACCCATTTTAAACTCTTCAATTTGCAATATAGGAATTATATACTTAATAACTCAGTTGAATACTTGAAAGTAAACTGATCTGAGCTTATACATGCTTTTTTGGGACCATTTTGTACCGTTTGTGTTGGCTGTGTTTTCAAATAATATCTATTTATTAGTTTTTCGAGTGTGGACAATATATAAATATGTAATATTACACATAGATGCCCTTGCTTCATCAGGTCGCATTGAGTTTAGGATTGGAGATTCTGTCAATATTGTGTGTATATATATATACATATACATACATATATACTATGTACTCAATTATTGTTTATCACAAATGAGCGCTGTTTTTTGATTATTTCTTTTTGTAATGTTGCAATGTTAAATCCGGCTTATGGGTAGATAATTCGCATATACGCATTAGCTATATACATATTCATGGGTTACGAGAATAACACTAAATGCTTCTGAACTTGAACAAAATAAACAGAATAATTATACACATACATACATATTTATGTATATATGTCGCATTCATAAATTTGATTACAAATATTTTGCTGTTGATTTTAAGTTTTTAACATTTTTATGATATTCTTTTTAATGTACACTCAAAGGAAATGTGTTCTTCAAATTTGAACAAAAAAATTACATTTTCTCGTTTAACAAAACTATCCAAAATGAACAAATATGTTTTTATGACAAGAAAATTTGTTTGAAATTAAAAAAATTGTTTATTTTGTAGACATTTGTTTAAGTTTCGGAAACTTCAATGTTTTAAGTGTATTACAATTGTGGTTCTTTATATATATATATACTTTTTGATGTTGCACATTAAACGTATTTCAACAATACAATAATTTTGAATAGATTTTAGAAATTTGTTTGTTTTTTTTTTTTTTTTTTTTGGTATTTGCAGTAGCGAAAAACTATCACAATTATAGAGATTTCTTACGTGTTTCCTTAAGGATTACAAATAGAATCGGATTGTTTTCTTTTGCATTTGGAACAAGTTTTTAACTTTACACGCACATACACACACATAAATAGAATCTTTTTCCTTTTGAATAAGTTGATTTTTTTCGGGGTTTAAATACGTTTTCGGATGCAGCTGGTTTAAGTTTTTTTCTTCTTTATATTCTTTATATTATTATTTTCAGAAATATTATTTGTTTGGTTTGGTTAAAGAAATGCATTGAATTTGCCATTTGATTTTGCAACGCCTTTACCTTGACGTCCGACAATTAACCCAGCGACATTAAGTAGTTTATATAGAGATCTTTAATAATACTCGTTTATCGTATCTTCAAGTTGTACTTATCTCCCAGTTGTTCTTTGTCCTTCAGTTATACCACATTATTGAACTTTGTTCGCTTGCATATGTTAAACGGTTTCATAGAGTAAATATATAGAGTTTTTCTTTTTCTTTTTTTTTTTTAGTTATTTTTTTGTTATACAATATATAGCACATAAGCTTGCAGTACCCATACTTAAAAGTACGTCGACTGCTTTTCAAAATTTTGTCAATTCAATTTTTGTTTTTGTTTTTGTGTGATTTGTAATTTTCTTTAAGTGGTTTGAAAAACCATCAAACAACAGGAGGAAACAGTCTTTCTTTCCAGGTACCTGAGAAATAGATTAAAAATAGGTTTTAATTAAACGTATTTAAACTAAAAAAAAAACGAGGTTTTTTTAAACTAGAGTTTATTTTGAAAAAGTATCTATTCAGATGTTGTTCTTAAGCATTTTTTTTAGACTCTTCTAAGCTGTTTCCTAAAAAATAATAATTGACTTTTTAACATTTTACATTCGGATTTGAATTTTTTAAAAGTTTTCCGCATAATTTTGTTTCACTGAAATATTAATTATTTAAGCTATAGCTTCGTATCTAATGCTTAATAATGATAGACAGCTTATGGTAGATAATATAGTTTATACATATGTATAACAGTAATTGCAACTAACTGCAATTGATATCGTCTACTCACCGCGTGACACATTTGACTTTTGTTATATGATGTACAATTGAGTTTTTTTTTAGACTTTTGTTTTTTTTTTTTTAATATTGTATTTTGTATATACACCATATAATTTGCTATATATTGCGCATAATATAAGTGGTTTTATGTTTTATACACAGATGTAGTTTATGGTGGCATCGATGCTGAGATGTTTTTGTTGTTGTTGTTGTTGTTGTTAAACTGCAACTAATGCTGATCCAATAGTATATAACTAAGATGGTAATTGGGTATTGTTGCATGTCATCTAAACACGTTCGAGAAGCACTTGTTAGGTAGGTTTACACATTTATATAGGATGCGTACAAGTAGAGATATACATATGTATATATCTATATAGTTGATTGCAAGTAGCATGTGGCTTGTATTTGTGGGAGCTGCTGGTTGCGTTTCTTATCGATCGTTCAGCATATAATATATAAACTAAAACACAATACTCCTTAGTATAACGCACGCGCGCTCTTTCTTTCTCTCTCTCTCTCTCTTTCTGTGTGTCTCGCTCTCTCTTGGCTTAACTCCCTCCTGCTGTGACCTAGTGATGGCTCAGATAGGTCTTGCGCTTTAGATAGCCACTGCGTATCGGTGATGAAAGGCCCGTCTCGTTGCTGCACATTCAATACGATGTCAAGGTGTTGGGTTTGTAGCATGTGTGTGTGTGTGCGTGTGTGTGTGTTTGGTGTGTTGATTTGATGTCAAAATGTTTCATATTAGAATAAAGTTTAGTTTTTTTTTTTGGAAAAAAGACACAGGTAAAGTTGAGTGTAAGGTTTCAGTTGATAGCGCTTTTCCAATTTAATATATATATATATATATATAATTTCTTATATATATAATTATTATTATTTTGTAATTTGTATATTGCACAACACAGAATTAATTTAAAATGCTCAGCTAAACTGCATGAAAAGCATATCAAACAAACCAACTCAACTAAAGAAATTATTCAACTCTGAACTCTCTTGCAACTGTTTTAACTAAACAACTAAAGTGTTGGCAAACGTTTTAAACTTCATTTGTTGGTTGTTCATGCAGCCTGTTTTGATATACATTTACATATATTTGATTTGATGATTTATGTGCCAGTGTGTATCAGTGTAGGTGTGTGTGTTTGTGTGTGTGAGTGCGTGCGGTTCGCATCAACACAGAGCGAGGGGGGGATGCGTGACGTGTTGCAGTAAGCGGTTTAAGCGTTGTTTATCAAAATCAAGAAACAAACAAAGAAAAGATACAATACGAAATCGTAACGTTATAAATCATATGTATGTACGTCTAGGAAGTATACATATACATATACATATATTTATATATATATATATATAAATGTAAATATTTTGTATTTATGTTACTCTAAATAAATAAATAGTTGAGGCTTTTTATTGCATATGTATGTATATGTATATCGCTGGTATATGTACACATATACAAATGTGTACGTATGTATGCATACTTGTATGTATGTGTGCTGGTTGCTTTTTGGCTAGATTTTTTCTCCTGTTGTTTTTGTTTTGTTCTCGTTATATACAATAACAATAATATCAATCCAAATAATACATGATATACAATATAAAAAAAAGCACTAATAAATATACATGTGTATATATAATTATATATAACAAAATAAAACTATAACTTAGCATATTAATAATACGGCATTTCAATAGTTTCCGATAACTTAAAGCTAAATCCAAGAAAATAATAACAAAATATTATTAATATATTGATTTTTTGTGGACTAGGCAAAGTTTTGTGTCTGCTGCTTGTGGAGGGGCGGATGTACACGGAGGCCAGGGCCAGGGCCAGGACCAGGACCAGGTAAATGTGTTTTGCTGACTCAGACGGGACTGCGAGGGGACTGGGAGACCGGAACATCATCCTTGCCGGCATGCTCATGCTCATACACAATGCCCTCGTTCAGTTGGGCTAGGCTGTTGCTGTTGGGCGTGGAAGGTTGGGCCTCAAACGCATTGCTGATCGTTGGCCATATTTGGATGGGTTGGATTTGGTGGTTTGTGGGGTATTTGGAAGGAGACATGATGCATGATTAGGTGGCTCCAGAGAGAGAGAGTGGGTTTTTAGCTCAATTACAATAATAGCCAATAGCTGTTAACGTAGGACAAACTTTCAGACACGGAACTCTGTGCATGCGCCGTGTCAGCAGCTCTCGAACAGAATACAAATAAAACCAACAATTAAAAACACAAAGCATAAACAAAAAGTTAACGAGAAATTAAAAAAAATAAATAAATAAATGGGCACAAAACACCAAATACTTAGAATACAATACACATTATACAAATATTTGCCAATTAACACTAACACATACACATACATATATACAATTTACACAGACAAGACAGGAGACTCCACCACAGCTGCCGCATGCCGCCTCTAGCCTGGGAGCCTGGGAGCCTGTTAGCCACAAATGTGCATCCTCTTTGGGGCGACCTACCTTCTGCGTCGCGGATTTGCCGATTGTCCAGGCAAATTGAAGCAGCCACGTGGTATAACCATACGGGCATTACCCTTGGCCGGGCGGGAGCCACCGACTACCTGTAGACCAGCCAAATGGGCGGCATATCCCTCGCTGAGCACAGTTGCATTCGATTGCAGTTTCTTGCCCACCTGAAAAAACAAATAAATATATATGCAAAAATGTTTAAAAGTTATAATTATAGAAATATGATCTAGCTATGCTACAAGAGAACAAACTACAAAAGAATATAAATTTATTTGAGACTGAAGACAATATGGTCAAATACAAATATATGTATGTTGTATATGGATATGTTTGTTCAAATTTACGCAAAATTAAAAAAGGAATATGCTCGTTCATTGAGGATTTGAAACTGTACCTTGCCAACAATGAAGATCTGCTCGGGTCGCATGCCCACATTGGTGTAGACGCTAATATCCTTGCTGCTGCCGTAAGCGGCGGTAATTGAGATTCCATGATTTTGCACGAGATTATTGAGATAGGCGGTCTTGTGGCCCAGCGGATCGGTGGAGAGTCCATCGGCGAATGAAATCAGGCCATGGGGAAAATTGTGCTGGCTGAGCCAGGAGACGACACGCTGCTGTTGCATATCCGGCCGTCCGGTGATATAGATAAGCAAATAGCCCAACTCTTGCCAATGGCGACAGACATCGACGGCACCGGCGCGCACCTTTGGATCACGTCCAGTCACCGACATGGATGCCGTAAAGGAGCCGTCAATACTGAATACAACGCACTCGGTTAGCGGTGGAACCACCGCCATATAACAATCAACGGATGTGTGATCGCCGCGCACCACCATCTTCACCGGATAGATGCCATAGCCGAGAGACAGTTGGTCGGGAATGGTGTACGAGATGCGTCCATTTTTGTCGGTCACTTCGGTAGTTAGGAATGTCCATTCGCCAGCCGGTGGATCCTTCATAATGTGCACGTCCACCTTCTCGCCGTGCAGCGTTATCATATCGAGCGGTCCATACATGAAGCGCGCATTTAAACGCTGTTCGCGCCCCTCCTGCACAATGATATCGTTGGCCCGATGATTGGCCGCCACATTCTTTAGCTTGACGGATGTACGCTTCTTGATCCACTTCTCGCGCGGCTGCCCCGGATGAAATGATGTGGTGTTGTCCTTGTCATCGTTAGAGCCCACAAACGGTATGCCCTCAAATTTGCCAATCTGACGCAATATGAAGGCAATCACATCGGGACTCTCCCAATAGCTGGCATGGAATAAATGCGGCAGTGCGTGTGCCGGAAAATTGCTTAATCCCTCTGGGCAATAAAGCGCATAATCCAAGCGCTTTGTGCCCCACCATTTGTTCTGAACTGCAATGCGAAATTTTGTGTTTGCAATCATTAATAAAGCCGTGTGTAATCGATTCAAATGCACTTACGGGAGTGTATAGTACTAAGCGATACATTCTCGATGAGACCCGAAATGGTGCTCTGCATGGATGCATCCGATAGGCGCCTGCCGGACAGCAGATTGTTGCCATCATTAAAATGCTGCGGATGCGATTGTATTACCTCCACTTTATCACAAAGAGTGAGAGGGCGATAGAAAGAGAGAGAGAATGGGATCGATTTAATCATGTGCTACTGTAATGCATGTCAATCTCTGCATCTGAATCGTAACTTACATAAATGCAGCGGCTGTCCGTTGCCCAACGGATATTTGGCATAGCGTGGCACATTGACCGGCGACAGTATGGAGAAGCGTGCACTTAAGAGCGGCTCGAGGCGTGAGGCAATTGGATCGGTTGGATGGAACAGATTATACACCTGATGGCAATTGGGACGTGCCAGCGCCGCTTTGGCATCATGCAGTTTTCGTGCGGCAAGCACAACAGACAGTGGGGAGCCGAACATAAAGAAATCGCTGACCTCAAAGTCCAATTTGGTGGCACGTGAATCGCTTGAGGAACTGGAGCGACGACGTCGCGGCGATGGCGCCACTAGCAAGCGTTTCGCATCCAAATCGGAGTCAATAAAACGCTCATCATCATCCATGCGGGACATGCGGCTGCAATCGCCGCCGCCGCCGCCAGCGCTAACCGAGCCGTGACCCGCTGTCTGATTGGAGGCATTTGACTGGCTGCCATTGGAACGACACAATGCCTCATAGGCCAGCAGGGAGCCCATTGAGTCGCCCAACATAACGATTTGGCCGGAGAAGCCATGACCCTCTTCCGACTTGAGGAACTCGTGATAGACGATGTTGGCAGCGGCCACAGTCTTGTTGACTGTCTCCTGGAATTCTGGAGAGGCCACGGCCAGTAGCGGTATGGCCCCAATGGGCACATCCGCTATATTTGGTATATCCGCCGCCGAGGGCGACGCATCGAACGAATACGGGCTGAGGCTGGACAGTATGCCAAGTGCGTCCGTACATATCGAGGGGCACGGCACCATTTTAATGGTCATATGCGTCAAGAGGCTGGGATAATGCTGACGCATAACAGCCTCAAATGAACCTCGAAATGTTGTCACATCCGACTTTTTGGCGGTTAGCTCGCTGGCTGCATCCAGCACACTGCCAGCGTGGACCACCAGCATCAATATAGTGGTGGGGCAAGAAGGCGTGCTCGGTGAGCCCGGCGGTGATGAATCGTGACTGCGATCGATACTGGTCGAGGAGCGTAATTGTCGCTTGTTGCCGCGCTCCGAAGCGACGCGCATTAAAAAGTCCTGATTGAATATGCTGTCATCTTGTTTATGGCGTCCAGCGATGCCGCCAACGCCACCAGCACTGCCGCTGGAACAACCGCCATGTGGCGGCGGGCTATCATCGCCTTCCCCCAGAAGCTCGAGTGAGCTCCATTTTGCCAACGAGTTCGTTTCGTTTGTGTCTGCAACAAGAGAAGCATCAATTAGTTAGGCATCCATATTAAAAAAAAAATGCCGCAGCGCACTCACCTACGCAATCGAAGAACTCCTCGTCCGAGTTGGATTTGGAGTCAACCTCAAGACGCTCCATTCGCCAGTTGGCCACCTGTATGCAAGCACAAAAAAACCGCATTAGTATGCATACGTTAATTGTATATTATTGGGCTGCTATCAATCGATATATGTTGGTCTACTTGGGGATCCTAAATGGAAGCTGGAGCTGCAACTGAAATTAAAACTTACATGTCTGCGTGGTGCTGGCTTTGCATGCGATTTTTTGGGCAGCTCATGGAACGGAATCTGATCGATGTTGGAGTGTTTTTTGTTGGATTTGAATTTGTGTGACAAGAGCAAATCAAAGATTATTTATTTATTTTTTTTTTTTGTAAGAACACAGCTCAAAGGACAGAACACAAAGGCAAAACAATTTAAATATGATCGAAATTCAATTCGCACACATAATATGTACATAACAAAAATATACATACATTAAATTAAAAAATAAATAAAAATAACTAAATTACATTTTCTCCGACTTTTACCATGTTAAGAAAGCGCCACAAAAGCAAAATAACCGAATTTGTTAATTTGATCAACAAATACTGGAACATTGAAGCTTGAATCGCAAATATCTTGTGTGTTGTTTTAATGTTTACGATTCTCAGGATTAATGCTGAGTAAGACATTGTACTTAGTTTTTGTACAACTTCCAGCCCATATATTGTTGTAAGCCTTGGATGAATGTATGCCTGGCCAGCGACAATAAGAAACACAGTTTTTCATGTGCCTGTTAAAGTTGATCGCCAGTTATTTAAATGGTTCTGTGAATTATTTATTAAGCAGACAGTTCGACTAGCAGAAAATCTGAATTGCGGCGTTGCCACCTTGCCAAATGTTGCACAAGCAGCAGCAAGCAACAATGTTTATATGCAAATGAAATGTTTGTAAACAAATGTCGGCAGTCAAATATGTTGCCCACGACAATTTGACACACACTCTAGTATTAGCATTTGGATGGAGCAGAGCAACATTATTTAACATCATGTTAAATTGCAATGATTAACAGTTCCTTTGCTCGACGTGAAGCAACACAGGACAATGACAGAGTACAAGAGAGAGAGAGAGACAACAACATTGATACAGCACAGCACAATGGATGGAAGCCACCGCAGCAGGAGCTGCAGCAGCAAGATCCATAGCGTTTCTCACCTGCAAATCAAAGCTGTGTGCAGATCCCACTGGCGAATGTAGGGCACCTTTTGAGCCAAATTTGGCCTTGTTGGCCAACTGAATGCTCTGGGAACGTGAGCGCTGATTGCTGCTGCTTTGAGCAGCGCCCAGCTCCACGTTAGTGCCGACTCCGTCATTCTCGTCCTCATCATCATCGTCATCCTCCTCCTCGTCGGAGCTGGCCTCGGCGCTCGGTGGTTGCTGTGTGACAATGGGCGGCACGGCCGGCGCAGACTTCTTGCGCTCACTGGAGCCCAAAGATGGGGCCGTTGTTGCGCTGCTCACATATGGCTCCGAGGTGCTGTCTGCTCGTGTGGAGGAACATGGGTCATTATGTGAATTGAGACTGATCTGGACGATTGCTTACCATCACTGCACTCCTCGCCGCTGCCCATTTTCTTGGCCAGGGCCAGCTGGGTTTTGCGCTCCAGCTCGCGTATATCCTCAATGGTTAGGCCGTGCCACTCATCTTGCCACGCCCAGGCCTGGCGATGGGCTCGCAGCATTGTCTTGCGCAGCGCCACATCGTGTATGAACTTCTCCAGCTTGGTTTGCATGCCCCAATAGCGGAATTCGACGCGACAGATCTTGTAGGCGGTCATTAGGGACATGTTGCGTGCCGTTGGCTGCTTCTTGCCCTTCACCTCGCGCCAATACTCCTCCAGCCAATCATCGGCCAACGGGCCGCGTCCCGTCTTATCCGATACAAAATGCTTGGGATCCTCCTCCTTTACATAGTCGCCGCCCCACAGCTGATCCTTGACAATGTCAATCACATCTGTTGCAAAGATAAGATATCAATTTAAGATATCAATTTATTCGTCTCAGTTTTATTTTTTTTTCACTATGCCTTTGACCTACCCACAACGCGATTGCGCAGATCGCTGCCCGATAGCTGAAACACATTATCCTGAAAGCCATTGTCCGGATGGTAATAGGTCTCAATGTCCAGCGAGAACTTCTCCACAAAGGGACAGGTGTAGCGTGTTCGCGTATACGGATACGCATTCCATGCCTCCTCCTCAACGGTCAGTGCGCTCTTTGGCAACAGACCTAAAAAACAACAGTTAATTGCATTTGATTATTAACAAAGAAAACCTGTATTTAAAGAGCTGATAGTCGCTAATGCTTGACTAGCAGATACCCTTTACCCAGACAGAAATATATAGATCTTTTATTCTTTAATAACTCTTATGTTTGATGAGTCTGATCTTTCACAAATTTGCAGATCTTGAATAAGATAAACAAATGTGTGCATATACTTAAATTAATTTTTTTTTTTAGGAGTTAAAGAAGGAAGGCAAATAAAAAGTGAAATATTCGTAACCTGTGTAAATTTTAATGAAAAACTACCCAACACATTTGATATTTATATCTTTCAAAAGCTTTGAGTTCAAAAGCTTTGAGTTGAGAGGTGATAGTCGCTAATGCTTGACTAGCAGATACCCTGTACCCAGACAGAAATATATAGATCTTTTATTCTTTAAAAACTCTTATGTTTGATGAGTCTGATCTTTCACAAATTTGCAGATCTTTTAATAAGATAAACAAATGTGTACATATACTTAAATTAAGTTTTTTTTTTTTTGGGTTAAAGAAGGAAGGCAAATAAAAAGTGAAATATTCGTAACCTGTGTAAATTTTAATGAAAAACTACTCAACACATTTGATATTTATATCTTTTAAAAGCTTTGAGTTACACTGAAAAACACAATCTAAGAATCGATACTTATCGATTTTTGCAACATTTATTCCAAATTTAAAGTCTCCAGCTCCTTTAATCTCTGATACACGGTTAGATAGAGAAAACAAGCAAAGCTAGATCCAATCGGTTCGAGAATATACATATATGCAGAATATATATATGATATATATATATCTAACCAACTTCTAATGGAATTATAGGTTTTTGTTATCCTTTTGAATGCTCTCACTTACTTTTTATCCAGCCTGGTAAATGGCTGCCCACGTGATAGATCTTTTTCGTGTACTGCCCATCGCCGCCGGGTCCATCTTTATAGGGCTCATTGATAATGATCTCGACACCGCTGCCTTCACCATGGCTTTCCTCGCGGCTCTTTTTCTGTGGGTAGCAAGTAAATAATTAAAAAGTTAGTCCAAAACTTAGCGTATAGCTAACATGAGGCATGGCGTTTAGGGAACAGTTCCTTGCCATAGGTAAAATATGTGCTTTATTTGGCATGTTTCCGAGATGGAGAATGGAGATAGACAAGACGGATGTGGCCCGACACAGGATATAAGGTGAGGCACTAGCGAGAGCTTAGTCCGAATAGATTAATTTAGTTTTATAAGTCATTAAGTACAGGTCCATTAACTAGAGGTTATAGAAATGAATTACTTTTGGTAACTCGAATAAAATTCTGTGGGATATCTAAGTAACTCCGGAATGGTTGACTCTCTTGAAAGGCAGAGCATGGGCAATCGAAATGTTACTCGAATTTCTTAAAAATTTCAAGCTATAATGTTTCTGGACAGGAACTTCCGCGAACTTAGTCTAGTTAGTTAGCTCTATGGGGAACTTACCGCTATCATATACAGCTGGGCGATCCGGTACTCCTCGACGGTGAGAGGCAGTGGTATGCGGTACTCCTTGATCAACATTTTTGGTTATTTTTATATAATTTTGGTCAGCGTCTTTGGTTGTAGTACGGCGGGTTTTGATGTTTGCCTTCAATTGTGCTTGGTCTCTCGCCCACTCGCTCTAACTGGCTGTCTCTCTCTCTTTCTGATAGAATTCTTGTGCCTCAGGCAATCATCGGTTGTTGTTACAGTTTTTGTTGTTGTTGTTGCTGTTGCTGCTGCTGCTGTTGGTTTGGCTGTTGTTATTGCCGCTGCTGCTTGTGCTGCGCATGGCGGAGGCGTTGGTGGCGTCTATGACCTGCAAATGTGGCAAGGTTGGATTAAGTTGTGGCCTGGGGCTGCTTGAGCTTGAGGTCGGGGGGTGGGATGGGTGGTTAGTGGCGGGTGGCCGGGAGCGTTCCCTTAGTTGCTATGGCTTCCATTTAGTGTGCCGCAATATGAGCGCCTCGTGGAGCGAGCTTTAAAATGTGAATTACCATCTCGTTTATTGGTTCGCCCAGGGAGACGGCAGCAAGACTGACATTCCGACTGTCAGGCGGGGCACTCGAGCTGTCAATTAAACAACTAGCGGCAACGAACAAGCATGAAAATGAGAATGAAAATGTCCGATAAGGTCGACTCAGCTCGCATTTCTTAATAGGCAACCAGCACAGCAACGACCACAAAAAGAAGTTGTCCGAATTGAACGACTGGAAGATATCCTACATACAGTTTGGAGTTGCCATAGCTGACATTCGTTTTATTTTTAAATAATACTAATCCCTAAATATTCTCAAATGAAAAATAAATCGAAATAAACCAATACATGTTAATATCGATTTATACAAATACATATACTCCAATCGAATTTCCAAGATTGAAACCTCAAGCCAGGTCTCAGGTCTTTCAGATCGAGACATTCAAAAGTGAGACGAACGGAACCATTCGTTCCGCATTTTTAATGAGTACAGGGTATCACGAGAACACTTGAAGTGAATTTGGTTTATCGTGCATATTTTTTGCTGTTACCTTGAACCGCTTTGCTAATTGGATTTATTGTTGACTACCGACAACTGCCCCGAAACAAAGAATAGAGAATAGACCATCCCCCGCTTTCACAGAGGTATTTTGTTTCTCTTCTTCTCACCGCTTGACCTACGCGATAAGCAAAGAAAACGAAGGTCGTGAGTGTTCGACTAGCAGCTACCCTGCACCCATTGCAGAGATGCGGAAGCAAACATAATAACTTTCTTTTCACTTTCCCTCTGAACAACCACACGAAAACCAGCTGAGTTCCAACCTATGGAGAGTTCGACCTTAAATTACTTGGGTGTTTAGTAGTCCGATCTTTAGAACATTTGAAGGTCTAGTATAATCAACCTAATCGACCAATCAATCTCTTTATTTTCCAATTTGGGGGTAAACTCAACTTTGTGGTCAGCTCTTAAAACCTAAGAGATATGTTTAAAACAAAATTTAATTTTCTAATCGATATTTATCGGCATCGTGGAAACGTCAGGAGATCAATTATTTGATATAAACTTTCAACATAAACTTGTCTATTGATGTTGACCAAGAATATACACACTTTACAGTGTATCACACAGCCCCTTCTGCCTGTTACATACACTTGCAATATTCAATGGGCACAGGGTATAGCGAGAGAGCGAGGGAAAGTGGGAGAGGGAGAGAGAGAGAGAGAGAAGCCTCGTTTAAATGGTTTTTCTAATGTAATCGATCCGATTACATGACGTGCTGATCGGCACGCTTATTCACATGTTTAGCCAAATGTCCAACTATACAAATGAAATAGAGCTTTTTAAACGGATTCGCAGACAAGCGCCTAAAAGATAAAAGCGTAAACAATGATTGCGATTTATGGAACAGCTTTCAGCTTTCAGCTTTTACGATCTAGACAATTAAAATACCTGAGATATCAGTCAAATAAATGCTCGACTAGAAACAGCAACTGCAACTGGCACAACGTGAACTTAACCTTTAGCACCGTAAGGTCATATGTATAAAGCTTGACAACTAACCCGTTTTAATCCATTTTATATATGTATGTACTACATACATTTTTAAGGTCAGGTTCGGCTGCTCGTTGCGCTGAAATGTCAACCAAAGGCCGCACTTGAATTATTTGTGAATTATTAGCACAACAATTTGGAAAAAGTTTATAGCCCGAATTTGACTTGATCTTTCCACGGTTCGAGTCCCCATTTGTGTCCCACATTTTCGACATACGATTCGGTTCACCTTAACACATTTCTCATAGTATAAAAGCTGGCAAATATTTACTCCAGGTTAGCTTTGGAAATCAGCTTTACACCAATTTTTTGGCGTTCCATGTCTTCATCATTTTATTATTTTATTTATTAGTGGATTTTCGAAACGTGTGAAAAACGTCTCAAGTGAATTTACGTTAAGATCTTTGAAAATGAGTTTGAAGCCAATAAAATGCAAAACAAAAACGTTTTTGCAAGAGATATTTTCCTATATCCCACCTAATTATGTATGTAAATATAAGAAAAATAAAGTTATGTAACTTGGAAAGTTTGGGCTGGACGTTGATTAATTAGCAGTCGGTCAGTCGGTTATCTTCAAAGTAACGCAGATATTTTTATAAATAGATATTACTATAATAGATTTATCTATGTATATAGAGAGCTGCACGCAAAAGTTTTTTTGTTGTAATATACAATAGCTCAGTTTTCGTCTTATAGTTCCTATGTCAGGTGTATGATAGCCTTAATCTAGAAAGAGATAAGTTTGCATAGAAACAGCCAGAACTTCCTGATCAGGTATCTTCATATATTTAATTTACTGTGCGGATGCCAACTTCAATAAATTTCTTGACCAATCACCTGTGGCAGGTGTTTTAAAATATGATTTTTAATTAAATAGGTCTCGGACCAAAACTCCACTTAATACCCAGTCAAGTCGGGACAAGGCAATGGGAGTGGCATCACGTGTTCGTTTACTAGAGAGCAGCCCTACCTGGAAACCTTGCTCTACTGCGAATATAATTTTAATCTTATCGTTTTAATGTGTGATAAATTGTTTATGCCGTATGCCGCTTAACAGAAACCCTTTGCATACTCTTGCAGAATATTTTAGAGTTTTGTCACGAAATGCGCTACTCTATAAATTATATAACTTCTTGATCAGCCGGAACCGACCGGATCGGACTACTACTTATATCATATAATAATCATTTAAGAGTTAAGTTCTTGCTGTGAGCAACATCTTATTAACATCGGAATACTATAACATATAGTTTTGTAGGAAGAATCGTTCGAGAAGTTTTTCTGAATATCTCGACGAAACTCAACAATTTCGACCTTCAGAATTCGCATATCTGTAAAGCCGTAAGCCATATGTCCACACCGGGTATTTGATCTGTGGCGTGCGTATTGCCGTATTCAAATTTTCTTATTTTCTTACATAGTATTTGTGCAGATTAAAGCAAAAATAAAAAAAAAACGTATGTACTTGAACATCTTTTGACTAGAGCCCATCCACCTAATGGGCACAGCCTTGCCCAGATGGTCACTTTGCGGCTGTCTCTCTGGCAATTGGAACTTAATTAATGGCATTTCATGATTGACAATGTTGCCCCGCCCCGCCCCGCTTTGCATTTCCCATTGCCCTTTGCCCTCTTTGCCCCTTGAGCACCCACACACGCCCACCATGCACATTATGTGTTGGATATGTGCCCACTAAATAACAATACTGCACACAAGAGACACAAGAGCAGTAATCAATAATTATGGGGGACAACGTTGTGAGAGAAAGAAGCAACACAATATGGGCAGAAAATAGATACATACATGCATATTTACATACACACCACATTTCACGGTAGATCTTGAGACTCACTTAAGGTATCGTTTGCGAAGAGTCGGTAAAAGGAAAAATATAATGTTATCGGGATCAGACCTCCGCCAAGCTAAGGATTCTACTTAAGTTGTGTTTCCTGTTAATGGGTAAAAGAAGTCGTACATTCTCGAGGAAAACAACAAATTATAAATCTTGGTAAACCATGAATAAGAAAAAACCAAAAAAAAAGTATAAATTACCCGTTTCGAGATATTATCGCACAATAAATTTTAAGACAATAAAAGTGGTTTTATCTATAAAATCGTAAAAGTCTGCGAAAAGCGCCCAAATTTCAACACGATTTAGCACATAACCTTGAGAAAAAGAAATGATTAAAATCATTCTGAAAGATTGCCTGAAAAATAAAGTAAAAATAAAGAAAGATTACAAGCCATCGATCTCTATAGATTATCTTTTAGGTTAAAAAAAATGAAATGAAAAATGTAAAAAACAATAAACAATAAACAAAATGGTGCTAAGCAAAATTAAAAAATCCCATTTTAAAGATTTATCTTAGCTAGTATGTTATAGTAAATAAACGTACAGATGTACTATGTGCACGTGTATTTATGTATGTATGTTTATGCCCGTTATAATGAAAACAAAAATGAGTAAATAAATATGTGCAGACATATATACATACATACATATGTATATGTTTGTACTAGTTATGTATCCGTTTATAAATCTGTGCACTTTGCACGTAACATGAGCGCGGGTCGTGTTTATAGCCTGTCTGTCATCTACAGTTTGTTTTATAACGATCAAGCGCATGTCAAGGGGTTGGGCTGGGTCGCAGCGGGGAGTTTGGGGTGCAGGAGTTAAATAACTGAAAATTGTATAAGGTGTGTGACACAAAGCTTGCATAGCAACGGTAAAACGAGCAACAAGAACAACAATAGTAAATGCACGTAATGCGTTTCAAGACCGAATAAGAAGAAATAGCAGAAAGAGAAACAGGGCTGATGCTGCGCTCTCCTTGTTTGCCCTCACTTTTAATGGCTGAGTGTGTTATTGTTTGTACGCTTTGCTGCTTGATGAATAAATTGCCACAGTAATTGGACACAAACAAATGTAAAAAAAGAAATGAAAAAAAAAATGAAAAAACCCAAAAGCGCAAACGACAATAAACGACGCGCTGCCGCTGTTTCTGGCCATTCAGGCAGAAATAATTGAACGTGAAAGCCCCGGAAGCAAGCGAAGTGAAGACAGAGAGACGAAAACAACAATGCAGGAGTGCGTGAGTAAGCCAGCGCAAAGAAGAAGCAATGAGAGTTGTGATTGTATTGGTGATCATCAACAGTGCTTTTCTGTTTCTGTTGCATTTCGGTGTCTTCGGCAGTATTAGCGCGCGCTCGTTTCTGTGTATGAGAAAGAGCAGCCGAATTAACACACGAGCAAGATGCGCGGCAGGTGACAGAGTCAGTGCAAGGTACAAGGGTTAACGAGTTGAGCAGCAGCAGCAGAAAAAGTGGGTAAACTTTTGGCACACACACCTAAACAGACAGAGGCAAAGGCAGAGGCAGAGACGCGCATATACAATTACGTATACGGGTGCTATTCGCAGGGGTCGAGCACTCGCTCTCTGTGCACACCTGTGGCGCGCTTTATGTTTATTTATAATTTATGTATTAATACAGCAGCAGTGGCCAACAACAGCATAATGCTAATCCAAGCGCACGCACTCAAAATACATACGTATTTTAGCCCTAGGCTCAAATCAGCCAACCACAACAGAGAACAAAAACCAACAAAAAACAAAAAAAAAACAAAACAAAAAAATCACTAGCACAAGAGAACATTTCAATGATACAACTGGGAACCGCAAACCATTTAATTTTAGCTGCGCCTCGTTTTGGGAGCTTCAATCAAATCACACGCACAACAATGTGTGGGGTCGTCGAGACACGCAAAGAACGTGAAACACGATGTGGAAACGGAAAAGGTGGGCTCCAAATTTAAATGCACAACTGCAGATGAAAATGCTTATCACACTTACACATGCATGCATACGCATGTGTAATGCATACACACGCATGACAAGTGTGTGAGTGCAGCGTGTCTTTTGGTACTTGTTGTTCTTGCTGCTGCTGATGGGATAGAAACCTTGGGAGCTGGAGAGAGCAAAGCTCTAGTCCAGGGTCTGAGCTTACGCATTTACGTTTACGCGCTCACAACTAACCGAACGCCACCCCCCCCCCCCCCCCCTCCGCCACTAGCCACACAGACGCACTGCACACAGTACTGTTATCCTTACGGTTTTGCGCATTTATCAATTTTCTTGCAACAATTTTGCAACAATAACACAGCACAGGAAAAACAAAACAAAAACATACGAATGTTGCATTTATAGTAAACTCACTTATGTATGTGTTGCCAGCAGCTGTGCCCGATTAAAAACAAAAATGTAAATGAAAAACAACAACAGCAACGAAAAGAAAACAGAAAATTGTTCCTTGATTGGGCGGTTTTTATGAAAAATGTTTTTGACGTACTGCTTAGCAAACATCCACACACGCGAGAAGAAAATTTTTTGTTAAATTTTCTTGCCTTTTGCTGCTGCTGTTGCTGCTGCTTTTTGCAATCACAAAACGCACACAGAGAACGAAAGCGTAGGCGTTGCGAGCGACGGCTGCACCGACCGACACACGTCCGCGTTCGCTTTTGAACTGACAACGAAAATGAACCAGCTGTAAAGCAGCAGCAGAAGCGCCAACTCGCTGTGATAGAGAAGAGAGAGAGAGAGACAGAGAGCGTATGGGGCATTCCAGTAACCACGGTTGCCAATTGAAACAAGTAATTCGTTCGATAATTTACAAAAACAATTAGCATTTACAATATAAAATAAAAAGGTAAGGTAAAGGAAAAATATGTTTCGATTTGTTTTTTGGATCCAATCATTTAAGTACCGTTATGAGACAACGAATATGAGACAACTTTTTCTGTAGTATTTTTGTTCCAATATAAAACATTTTTAAGTTCGCGATTCATAATTAATATTAATATAAATGTATATTACTATTTTTCGATATATCTTTGTACTCAATATTGTCGATTTCATTCTTGCTTAAATCGGACTTTGCTATTGAATTGGTAACACACTAAAATCTTTGTACGTCAAGTTAAATGATATGAAGTGTTGGCTAAGGACTCGCAGAACGCCCGATTAGATTTGATCAACGTAGCAAAAACGCGCGATAAAGCGTCTAAGCACAGGCAAAACGCTCTCACTTGTGTCTAAGCCGTAGGCAACGGAAATTTACGAAAGGGGTTTGCAAATTAGATTTCACTATTATATGTATGTCTTTTACGTTTGCAGCTACGTACCTCAGGTGTCGACGTCCTTGTGCAGCGTAGCACAGAGATAGAGAGGGAGTGAGAGAGAGAGAGAGTGAGCAGAAGCGATTCGTTGCCGTTGGCGTCTATTTTGGAAGGGGGGTTGCTGATGGCTCGGGGCAACTGACTGACGTAAAGGTCGTGCTGGGCTGCCAAGCATCCCACTTATAAATGTGCATATAAGTCTTTGAAAAAAAAAACAGACTAGATAATGAATTATTTAGATTGCCATCTATGTAAATACTCACATATGTATTGGGGCTTATATGCCGAGCAACGGCAACCCCATCAACACAAGCATACCGAGACGTTCGTGGCGCTGCTGCGTCGTTTCAGCGGAAACAGGAAAATCAACAAACAAACAAACAAACACGCATACTGATGTTTGCTCTTGTCACTGTGGCCTGTTATCTATTGTAGCCTGCGATATAGAGTTCAACTTTGACATTTAAAAAAGGAAAACACACATAGCGCATGCTCCTCAACTCCAGGAGTGCGACCACACACATTCATGCACACATTTAAATGTACATTACACATGCATATACATATGTACATACATATATGCATACTCGAATAGCGCCAATCAAAGGACGCGCAAAAATTTAAACGTATTTATTACGTTGAACAAATTTATCGATAGAAGGAAATGCATCTCAACTTGGGTAACATAAGTGTCGCGCAACATATTAACATAGATGTTTTGAATTGCGCGCAAAGTTTGAAATATGAAAATGAACGCAAACACAAAGGATATCAGATAGTTTAATATGGTAAAGATAATATATATATCATGCGCATACTAATTAGCCTAAAGTAATTATAATTTATAAGCTTCTTACTCTACGACTCTATCCAACGAAATATGCCTAATTCCAAGCATTGTTAAAAAGAAAATTATGCCCGATTGAATTATATATATTTTTTATTACTTTTAGCATTTTAAGATAATTACATTGCCAAGAAAACTGAACTAGCGGATTAAGATTTAAAAAAAAGAAATGAATGAAACAACAGCTTAATTTTTTTTTGTATCAAAAGAAAATCGTGCATTTTGCTTACTCGCAAGAACTTTCACATTTTTCTTTGTATGGGGAGCACTCTGTGTGGTTTTTTTTTGTCGATGCCTTTCTTACTTTGGCCATGCCTTTTACTAAAAACATAGGGATTGGGATTGGGATGGGTGTATGTAGAAGTAGTTTATAACTGGATACAACTACCGTGTAAATAACGACTATGGCTTTTGTGTGGGTTAGCATGGTGCGACGAGCGACGGCAACAGCAGCGTCGGTTGTATAGCAGTTAGCGGCCCAGAATGTTGCGAGACCATTGCTTCACCATCGGCTTGGTTTTCTCCTGTTCGATGCGTTCGGCTTCCTGCATTTGCTCGGCAAGCTTGCGCTGATTATCCCTAAACTGACTAATCGGATCCTCAAATTGACGATAATAATGCAACACTTCACGCACATCATCCACATCATTTTGCGCAATGACTGCAATGCAAACATACAATTTTGAGTATTAACCAGATTAAATTTCATGTTTTTAGCTTACTCTTCAAAAAGGCAATCAAATCAAGGAGCTGTGCATCATTGTCGTTGCCATGCCAGCGCGCAATGCCAAATGTGTTATCCGGATGCATTTTTGTGGCATTGCTATCCCAATCAATGACAATTACCTGCAAATATAATCGAATGAGAATGCAATTAAATATACAAGAAATCTGCAAAAGTGTAACAACATTTTTTGGCCATGTGTATAGCCGACTAAAGTAAGGATCTTCTAACCCATTGACATATATTCTTAGTTGGCGAGTAAAGGTATTTCATCTTGGAATTGAAAATATTGTTCATTCCTTTTTTTTGGATTATAAGTTACTTAAAACGTTCGTAATGCAGTTGTGGCGGAAACTTACGCGTCTCAGGTCGCGATTTAAATTGTCCAGATTTTTGACGTGGTGACCATCAACGAAATGGGTGGCATCGCGGACCAAGCGGTACATAATGTAGCCATTTGGATCCAGGGCATCCAATATGGGAAATACTGTCATGCCCTGTTCGGCAGTAAAGACAACAATTTCAAAGTCTTTGGCGCATTCCTGCAAAAAGTGATCGACGCCGGGGCGCTTCTTGAAGCGCCACCCAGTCTGATATGTCCAATCTGGATGAACCAGCACATCCTTCATTTCTAGGACAAGCGTGTAACGCGGCTGCACATATGGATGCTTGAGCGGATCAGGCAACAGTTTTGCACGTGATGGTTCCTGGATCATTTTTTGATAGTAGTGCAGCGATTTCCACATGCGCTGCAAATATTGTTGTACTAGCGGCTTGTTTGTAAACTCATCTTCTATGGTCTGACCCTCGGCATCCCTTTCGGGTTGCCCAAACTTATAGATGCCCCAAAGCACAGTGGCGATGCCGCCTCCACCAAAAATGGCAAAGCTATATGAACATAAAAGTAATAAATATAACAACAATTTGACCAGGTGTAATGGTTGTGCGGCTAACCCCAGTTTCATGCGCTTCCAAGCGCGCTCATTCTCCTTGGCCTCGTCCTCTTCGCGCTTCTTGCGTTCTTGCTCGGCATTGCTGTCCGCATCGGGCGAAGTTTGTGGAAAAAGTTTTGAGAGCAATGGCGACGCAGTCTCTGTGCCAGCCGGTGGTCCCTCTATGGAAATTGTGTGTGTGTATGTGTTTTGAGTGTTGAGTAATCAACTGGGTCAAAGCAGGAACTACTTACTAGCATTGCTGTAGCATCTTCTGCTGCTCGACAAGGCTGCACACTCCACCTGTGCTTTGTTTGTGTGAATCGCAGCGCCCGTTGACAGCGGACGGCAGTGCAGAGGCGCCGGCGACAATGGCAACGACTGATTACCCAATGCAAATGTGCGCCGAAATCGGGCTGCAAATGTGTGAAAGGAAGCACGTGGTGCGTTTAATCGTACTAATTGTATGACTGGAACTGGCGCCATGCTCATGATTCCGTTGCTTAAGTGCTGTGCACAAATTCCTATGCTCTGTCACTTTCAAATGCTGTTGTTTTTTGATTGCTTTTTTGACCTGGCCAAACCCCCTTAGGACTTAACCGGCATGGCAGCGAAAATTCTTGCATATGCTTCTGTCATACGGTCACACTGGCATCATCAGCTGACTTTTGATCAAAGCAGTCTGGCAGCACTGTCAACTAGAGCTGACAAAAATTGTGTGTAAACAAGCTAACGAAAGCCAAACAATAACAATAACAGCCGAAACATGTCCATTTGTGAGGACACGGCAACGGTTGAGGAAGCCGAGCTGCGCTTGTGTCGCGTTTGCAATGTTCCGTCGATGCAATCGCTGCCGCTCTATAAGCCACATATCATCGCCGGCGAGCTGACGACGCTAGCAGCGCTGCTCAGCTATTGCGCCAATTTGCAGGTGCTCGAGGAGGAGCGGTTCCTGCCCACACACATGTGCAAGCGCTGTGGCGACTTGCTAACGCAAGTATATGAATTCAAGCGCACAGCCCTGCGCACTGACCATCTGCTTAGAAAACGCAATGCGATATCTTCAAGAGCCGCCATTTCCCGCTCCCCATCACCAGCCAATCTGCGAGCACAACTCGAACAGGCTGATGCCGACGTCGATACCGAAACAGATGCTATCATCGAATCAGCTGGCTCTGATGAGTATGTTTACGTGCTGGAGGAAACGGAATCGCTGGCGTCAACTGCGGACAGCGTTGTGTCCAATCAGCAGGATCAGGTGGACCCTGTGGCTGAGGAAATACCCGACAATGAAGTGCATTTTGAAAGCGATGAGCCCAATGTTGAGGTCTTTGAGGTGGACTATGACTTACCAGAGGATTATGAAAACGAGCAGGCACAGAGCAATATAGAAGCTGACCATGGCGTCAAGCCGCGTGCGCCGCAGCGTCGTAAATCTCTGAATCCCGCCCTGCAATGTCTGGTGAGTAGCTGCATTTATTCAATATATCATAATAATCCTATCCATATTTTTTGTAGATTTGCGGCAAGCAGCTTAGCACCAGCAATTCGTTTAAGTATCACATGCAACTCCATGGCGATAATAGGCCATTTGTGTGCAGCATTTGCGGGGATTCGTTCAAGACGCGCAATGCCTATGATGGTCATATAACGCTGCATAATCCCAACAATCCCAACAAGTGTACAATTTGCGGTAAAATCTACCGGCAGGCATCATCGCTGCGCTCCCACCTGTATAGCCATAGCGGCGTCAAGCCATTCACCTGCGATGTCTGCGGCAAGGGATTGACCCAAAAGTCTGGCTACAAAAAACACATGCTCACCCATACGGGCGAGAAGCCGCACAATTGCGACACCTGCGGCCGCAACTTCCGCTACTCCAGCAACCTGATTGCACACAAGCGCTCCCATACACGCAAAACTCCCACCAATCTGAAGGCAACTACCAGCAAAGGCTCTTCAAAGGCAGCCCAAACGTGAATCCACGAATATACAACCAAAGGTCATGCCCAATATCAACCGTCTTATCTTTGAGAGAACTGATCAGAGCGCTGCAAATAAAACGGCCATTGGGCATTTTGAATTGAAAATCTGTTTGGCATTGCTTATGAAAACAATTAATGCTATTACCTCTCTCTTATTTTGCCAAAGCGGATAACTGAAGCAATACAGGAATCACATTTTGCATAGTTTATAACAAGGTTGCAAGTTCGAAAAGAAAAAGTTCGATTTTCTATCTTGAGATTTGTTTGTTGTTTTAAAGCTTAGTTTGGTCGATGTATAACAATGAAAAATGAATGAATTAATGAAAAAATTTAATTTTGAATTTATGATTGCCCGTTATACTGAAAATATTGCAAGCCGTAGATATTTTCATATAGTTCCAATCCAGTTATTTGGGCCCAAGTTATTCATGCTTTGAGTTTTAGTTTGGTTGTCTTTAAGACAAGCTTAAGGTGTGATTTAAATTAAAATAATAATTGAAATTCATGTTTCTCAACTGTGTAAATACCAGCTCCAGCATATCCATCTTTTCTTGGTTTGTAAGTTTAATAATTATACAGACCGGATATAGAGGGTTTTTTTATGTCCATTGATATTATTTTTTTTCATGAGCCGTTTTTTATTTGAAGAATTTTGGATTTTAAAGGTATATTTGGCAATTTGCGCTTTTTATCTTAAATTTTATGTTATTATTTAACTTCTGTTATTATACATATGTCTAGTTTATGAATTAGATCATTATTATACATATGTCTAGTTTATGAATTAGATCATTGACAAATGCGGAGGTGTGCGATGAACAGTGTATAAGATCATTTTCAGCAGTTTCTAGAGCAGCAGCACATGGGCTACATTTTGTACTTAGTATATATTCGTTGTTTTTAAAGCTTCTGCTTCTGTTTATGGCCAGGATTTGGGAACGTATCTTTGCTTTATGACAATTGTAGATACTTTCTTATAATGCAAAAGATGATAGAGTTGACTGATCGGATTTCAATGCGGCGCAATTTTGAAATTTTTAAAATTTTTTTATTGGTTTTTTAAGGTTTTTAGTTTTTATACATACACATCTTGTCAAAAAAAAACTAATTACAGCCTTTTTAATATATGTGAAGTATCAACCCGGATTAAAGCTGTGACTTTTACCAAATTTTTTTTTTAGCTGAGGAATGGCTAACAAATCACATATATTTTATTTCCTTTTAACAATCCAAAAACTACATTACAAATTTTCAAAAACAAAAATAAAAAAAAAAATAACCCAAAACGGGCATGCTGAATATAAATATATCATTACGATAAACAAATTTTTTTTTTTCAATTGAGAAAACTATTGAAACCTGATTACTTGAAATTTTTGAACATCTGTATACGTGTGTCAGGGTATTTCTTTTGAGTCTGCGATTCTTCGTAGGGTCAGTAAAGCTCATTTGCTGGACCAGGGAATCGCAAGCTTTGTGATGAAATAGCGATATATGGACATGCCTGTGTATGTACGTATGTATATCTATAACTATATACATAGGTAGGTGTAGATTTTTATGTGATACAAGTTAAAACTAAGCTTAGTCAGTACGGTATTTAGAGCACCACAACTACTTTGGATGTGGAAACCTGCTGATCCATTACATCGGGCATGTTCATGGCTGTGCGACGGCCGGCCGCCACCACCGCTACGCGTTGGCCATGCATAGAGCCGATGGTGCCAGTATTGGTGCCGATGGGATTGCTGGTTGCAGTAACTGGGGCTTCCTTGTTGTGGACACGCATATGGCTGTTTAGGCGCTTTTTGGTGGGGAATGCCTTCATGCATTTGTCGCACTTGAATGGCTTCTCACCGGAGTGCAGGCGCACATGGGCGTTCAGGTTGCTGGTGAAGGTAAAGGCACGTCCGCAGATGTGACATTTGTGCGGCTTTTCCCCGGAATGGACAAGCATGTGCTTCTTATAGCCGGATTTTTGTGAGAGGCCAACGCCGCAGATTTCGCAGGTGAATGCCTTTTCGCCCGTATGGCTGATCTTGTGCTGGCGCAGCGACGACGAATCGTAGTAGGCCTTATCACACAAATCACACGCATAGGGACGCTCGCCGGTGTGTGTCAGCTTGTGACGACGCAGATGATCGAAGGCCGCATAGCTGCGCCCGCACTGATCGCACTTGAACGGCTTGTCCTCGGCGTGGGTGCGCATGTGGGCAGCCAGACTGGAGGTGGTGCGATAAAAGCGTGCGCAGACCAAGCACTGATGTGGCTTAGCATTTGTGTGGGTCAGCATGTGCTCTTTGTAGTTGCGCAAGTGCTTCAGCTTCTTACCGCACATTTCGCAAGTATACAGCTTCTCGTCCACATGGGAGCGCATATGTTGATTGAGACGGCACTGCTGACGGAATGCCTTGTTGCAGACATGACAAACATGTGGTAGCACTTCGCCGCCAGGTCCAGCAGCTACCTGATTCGAGGCAGAGCCGTCCATTGAGTCGTCCAGAAAATCTTCACCCTCCTCGCTATCGCCAGTCAGCTATGAGTTAACAAAATTTATTTCCGTTTGTTAGCTACAATTTCACCGGTCACTTTAAACAATATTTTTATATGTTGCTTACCAAATGCTCCTCGCGCTCCATGTCCAGTATGTCGTCGCCTTCGACTTCGCCAATTACCTCATCGATGGGCTCCTCACCAGACATTATGACCATTTGGTCATCAAGCATTTGGATTTGCATTTGTTCACTGACCGTTTCGAGACGCGGCGAGTCCATAACCTCGATGTCATCGTCGTCTTCCACCTGCGAGTCATATTCACTTTTGATCGTCACATACTCAATGTCAGCCGTTTGGAAATCGTTAAGCGGTTCGAGTGCATCGTCCGCTTCTAATTCCGCACCAATCTCTGCCTCAGTATCCGCGCTCACATCTTCGACGACAAATTCATCATGCTCTTGTTCTTGATCATTGTAGGCCTCAACGAGTGCGGCAACATCTTGCGAAATAGAGCCCGTTTTATCCACAGACTGTTGGGCCTCGGCCTCGTCGCTAAGCAGCTCGATCATTACATACTCCTGGTTGTTGGCGTTCAGACTGGTATTGTTGTTATCAACTTCCTCGAGGCCCAGGCGTAGCAGCTCATCGGAATCGATGACCATGCGCTTGAAATTGAATGCCTGCTCCAGCAACTGCAGGCAATGCATGCATATGTGTTGCGGCATTGCAGCGCCATCCTGCGGCTCGAACGAAAGATTGGAGCAATAGTGCAGCATGTTGGCAAGCGTGGTGCTGCCCTCAGGGCCGATCTCAATTTCGTCTTGCAGCGATTTATATTGTTTACATGCACGGGTGCATGTGCGGCAGTTAAGCACCACGCCTGATTTGCTGCCGCTCATCATTTCTGCTTGGCTGTGTAAATATATCGTTCGTTTGCGTTTTTTGCCCGCAATTGTTGCCACTGTTTACAACTGCAAATGTATAGCGCCGATTTTAATGCGCAACTTCTTTTCTATTTGCCATTCGCGTGTACTGTTGGCTCGAGTTAAAAAAAAACACACACAAATTGTATTGGCATATGCACAGTCACACAGTCTCGCTCGCTTCAAAATGGCGTCGACAATAGCTGTGTTGCAAGCGGGCGAAACAAGAAGAAGCACTTGACAAACAGTGCTGGGAAACGGCGCATAAAATGTTTTAGCACTTTATTCAAATGCCCACACTTGTATTTAGCGTATGCACATAGAAATAGATTTTATTAATATTTATTTATAATACAAATGAATTATTACGATGGTGTACAAAGCTGGCTATAGCTGGATACTGCAGCGCAGCCTTAGTTTCTGGGTCTGACGAATGCGATCTAGCTCTAGTTTCTGATGGTAAATATGATACAGCTGACCCTGAACGGGAATGAGAATTTTTAGTGCCTTGCAAAAGGCAATCTGTTTGTTTTAGGGACTCGGCTCTACGTCGCTGGGTCAATCTAAAAATGCAAGAATTCTAGAATTTTCATGTCATTTGACTCAATGTAAAACCTACCGGCGTTGCGCTTCCTCTCTTCGAATTTTAACAATGTGACTTATTTTTCGCGCTCGAAATTCGAGTTGCTTCCGCGCCATACGAAGTCGATGCCCTTCTAAGTAATGTTTCTGACAGAGTGTGCGTGCCAACTGTATGTCCTTATCTAATTTAAGTTCTTCTTTTTCCTGTGCAAGCAGAAACATTGTGAATTGTGGTGCAAAATCGTTCAAGCTAAAAAAATTTCACCTTTTTCGCTATATGCGTATCCATACTGCTGATATTGGCTTTCTGAAAGGCGTCGATTAGATCGTGAGGCAGGCCGTCGCGCCATGGCTCTGGATGAAACATATCCTTGAGATTTGTGGGCAGCGCATTGTTCACCTGCCGTCCGCGCACATTTTTACGGCAAATCGGGCACGTATACGTGGGTGCGTCGCCGGGAATGCGACCCAAACTGGCAGTAACGCATTTCTCGCATATAACATGCTGACAGGCCAGCAAAAATAACATGCTCTGCTGATCAACATAATGCTCAAAGCAGCAATTGCAGTGAATCCACAATTTGCTTGCCTTGGCTTCATCAATTATAATCTCCGATTCATCAGGGTCCTCGTTGTTCATGATTCACTTTTCATTAACGCATTTAAAAATATCTGTTCTGTTATCGTAACGGGTTTCGGCCGTTGCCATTCACAATTTACGTATTAACTATGATTAGTGAAAATCAGCTGGGTTGCAAAACACAACATAACAACTGTAACTTCGTTCATGCTAGGTATGCAGCTCACTGTTAATTTTGTATTTAACAAAATCATTAAAAAATTTTAAAAATACTGAAAATGAGGTTTAAAACTTATCTGCGCATTTGATTTGCTTGTATTTTGTAGAAATCGGTGGCCTTGCGCGCCCAATAACCTGTGATCAGCATACTAGGCACTAGTGTGTTAAATCATTGTATACGCATACATACATACATAAGTGCACATACGTAAGTTAACATTTTGCAGCAGAATGTTTGGTTTTGTCAAACTGCTTTTAAAATATCGACTAGCATTCATATTAATCATAATAGCCGTGTTGGTTAAACTTTATCAGAAAGATGTTGTGCAGCTCTTACAAATTGCAGCTGCGCGCTATTTGAATATCGCCGCCAATAAGCAGACGGACAGCGTCTCCGTGCGGTTCACAGATACACGCGGCAATCTCTTCACACCGGAGCAGCTGGCCACGTACAATGGCGAGAATGAAGCAGCCATCTATTTGTCGCTGCTTGGTTCCGTCTTTGACGTTTCACGTGGCCTAAAGCACTACGGACCCGGCTGCAGTTATAATTACTTTGTTGGTCGCGATGCTTCCGTTTCGTTTGTAAGTGGCGAGTTCGAACACTACGATCCGAAGACGGCTGATGATGTGCTCAGCCTGAAGCCCAACGACTTGATCGAGCTGGCCAAGTGGCAACAGTTCTACGAGAAGGAATACATATATAAAGGCAAACTTATTGGACGCTTTTATGACGAAGAGGGCAAGCCGACCGTCTACCATCAGAAATACCTGGCACTGCTGGACCAAGCACAGATAGCCAAGGCGCAAGTAGATGAGCTGCGCAACAGATATCCAGGCTGTAATATCGAGTGGTCCGAGGCGAAAGGCACACGCGTATGGTGTACCACAACAAGCGGCGACGGCAAGAAGCGCGATTGGCCCGGCTATCCACGCAAGCTATATGATCGTGACAATAAGAACTTTCACTGCGCCTGCGTACCCGAGGCGGAGTTAAATGACCCAATGTTCAAATCATATGACAATTGTGCGTTTCGCTCGGAGGAATGTTTTTATCGTGTCTGAATATTGTGTATATATCAATGTTAATATAGCTTATGGGTTCAAGTAATGAACAAAACATGGTTTCCATCCTTCGTTGTAATTCATTATTAAAATCATTGTTTTAAATTATATATTATAATTATGAGCTCTCTTTCCCAGTTTATATGTATGTATATTGTAACGGCTTCTGTGCGGTATTGTCGATATTCCAATATCTACAACTTTGCTTTGAATACATCAAATTTTAATGTTCAAAACTATGTATTTAAAATGTACTCGAGTTTTAATTAAAATGGTTCAGCATTTGATTTTGTTATGTATTAAATGCCATTTTTTCCAAGAACTTATAGAAAATATTTAATATAAATCTTAGATATTTTTCTTAAATAAGAATTATATTCAGCTCATAAAATATTTATATTTTGAATTTTGCTAAACGGATTATATAAAAATGTGTTGTTTTCAAACTTTATTTATTTTTACAAGAAAAAAAATACTTTTGGTGGTTATTTTTTTTTTTTTGAACATATGGCAACTTTGATGTCGAATTCTTGTCTCGATTAAACAATCGGCAATCAACAGAACACCTAACAAAAACACAGAAAAAAAATCCAAAAAAAGTTTGACGATAATTCAACTTTCGACATTCTATTGAGGAGTTACAAATAAAATACAAAATTCGACGTGAAATTATTATAATATACAGATTTTTCGCTAATTTTGTTCGCCATTCGACTTCTGCCAGTGAGTAAAAACAGTGTGACCGAGGAGTGATAATGCGAATAATTGCGCGTTTGCTTGCAGATCTTATGATATAATGTCGCGTACGTTGAGCCGTTTATTTGGACGCTGCCTGATTAGCCATGCCTATGTGAGACCCTTGCAGGCAAATGGTGTGATGAGAAATCTCCTTGAGGGACAGCCGATGCAAGCTAACTGCGGTGGCTGCATTGCACCTTATTCGAAGCGAAATGGTCCACCTCACGATGCGGGCGAGCCTTTTAAAACCGTGTCCAAGACACGAAATGTTGATGATGGTAAGCTGTTGATAGATTCATAATTGTCCGCAAAGCCCACACAATAATTGCGCTTAAATGTTCGACAGACGATCTTAACAGCCTTGAGGGAGAACCCAACTGGGAGCTAACTTCGCAACGTAGTAATCGCTTCTATTTGCCAAATGCCACCGGCCCTGCATGGCAGGGCGATACATCCACAGTGGGTCTAATGGAACCACTAGCTCATCTAGTCAATTTCTTTAAGGACGAGAATGTGGACAAATCACGTTTAGAGTTTGCATGCTGTCAGTGCCCAGTGCTGATACGCGATTCAATATTTGAACAATTCCCAGTTCGCGCGATTGGGCAAAGGGACTATGCCATAACACTTCTCACACTCAGCTACGAAGGAGACATAGAACAGGGTGCAGCCAAGGTAAGCGCACGCAGGGGCGCCACACATATACACGGAAGCATTCACTGCAAATATCCTTTTCTAATTAATTACAGTTTGTGCTCGCTGCCAGAGAAATAAGCGATCGTTTGCTTTCGTTGGGCTATTGGGCAGACTTTTTAAATCCATTTAGTGGACGTCCATACTTTTTACCCAGAGACGGGTCTATATTGTACAAACAGGACTGCCGCTTCCGCGGACTCAATATGCGTCTGTCCAATCACAACGAGTGCGTGCTTATCGCTGCCGAAGAAAACGATAGCATTTACTTCTCAGGCACCATCTTCTGTACAGCGCCAAATAACTATAGTCTGCTGGTAGAGCTGCTTGCGCCTACAGAATTTAAAATGCGAATTGAGGATGTACCGGAATGACAGTGGATAACCGTTAACAACAATTTCGTAGTACAATTTCCACGTAACCAACACTCAACAATAGCGCAACATGCGGCCTTGGCTGGTCAGCAGAAGATAACGAAAGACAAGACGTAGCCGTTTAGTGATGACAACTGTGTTAATTGCCAAGTTTTTGTTCGGACTTGTCAAAAACATTGTGTTCAAACTATTTTCACCCTCTATAAGTTTGTAAAACACATATTTAAATTACACGCATATATATGTATATGTATATGTAATATAATATATATATATATATATATATATATATATAGAACTGATTTCCATTCACTTATTTTTTATTCTACGTAATGGCCACCTGATTGCAGTGTCTTTCAATATCCTTGAGACGATTTATCAGCGATTGCAGCTCCTCGGCATTGCATACGAACTCCACAATAGAGACGCGTTCCCCACTGCTCTGGCGATACTGTCCCAAATTGATGCGGAAATGTGGAGCACCGCTGCTAGAGTCTGATGTTGAGGATTTCACATCGCAGACAATGCGCCACTGGACGTCGGTGATGTGCGGAAAACTGTGGCCCAGCTGCAGTTGACGCAGCACAAGATCCTTGCGATTGTCTTCGTAGACTCGTGTCAATTCATCAATGGCGATGGCATTTATGGACAGTCCTTCCAATTGCTGGCGCAGCGTCACACTGTCCCAACCATGTTTCGTGGCCACGGCGTAGAGCGTGACCACAGCATATTCGCTCTGTTTGGCGCTGGCTGCGTTCGAGGCGTATATTTCGGGCACTGGTGCTATAACTGGTTATCAAACAATTTGTAATTAATTGGACTAGAGCAATATTAAAATTCCATACTTGCATCTGGATGAAGCGTCAATTTTAATGAATTAGCAATTAACGTTTTGCTTATGGTGGCGGTTAGAGTGGTGCCCAAGTTCTTTAAGCCAGCTATCACGGTCGCCGAGAGCAATCCATTATTAGTATCTGTGGTAGTGGCATTAGCTGCGCTCGGACACTGCGTTGCGGTGGCCATTAACAACAATTTTTGCAGCGGATACACTTAGAAGCAAAAATAATAATAAACAGCTGTGCATTTGCCATTCACAACGAGCGATCAATGTTAGTTTAACAGTTCGAATATGAAAGCAGTTTTAAAAGGGGCTTAACTGTCTTCGAGGCTGTTAATGCTGTCGCTGCTGTTATAGCCGTTGCTAACATCGCTGTTGCTGTTGGCGCAGGTCGTTGTTGTTGTCACATGCATTGAAGCTTGAATTAGGCGTGTTAAGGTTGTGCCGATTGTTGGAATGCGCTGACACAACGTACGTGGGAAGCGTGAATGCATCCTCAACTTCGTCATGGATGTCACTGCTTTTTGCTTAACAATCGTAACACGAATTCACATCATGACGGTTTCATGCGCCATTTTTCAAAACAGCTAAACAGCTGTTCGAGACATCTGTAGCTAACGGGAACAATATCTGACTCACTTGAATTAAAATTGTAGTACAAATTTAAATATATTTTTTTCATCTCTGTCTACCTAGTTTATTCGTAACATTGAAAAAATATAGAGGAAAATAATTTTCTTGTAGATAATTTGTTTATTGTGAACCAGATATTACATATTGTTTTAACAAACGCATACATTCTTCTACATACATAAATGTACATATATTATATTTTCTTTATTGACTTGGGCTAAGGGCATGCGTGTAGAACGTCTTTTCTTCCACACCGCGCTTTATAACATGCGGTATTTGCTTGGGCTCCATGCTGTGAATAGGAAGAGTTTTTATTATTACACACATAATTCAAGACGTTTCAAATATTTATAGCCAACGGAGGAATGATAGTGATAGTCATCATCAATGACATGCCTTGTATCGCGTCAGAAGAATACAAAATGAGAATTAGAGATTCGATACAAGACCACGTCAAAGACATGTCTTGTAGTGCTTAAAGCAGAGAGAGAGAGAGAGAGAAAACGAGAAAGACAGAGAGGGAGAGAGGGTACTGGAAGACGACCAGCAAGACAGGTAGCCAAGACAGAAATATCCTTATCAGAATTAGATGGACAGGCACTTACCGAATGCAATCGATGATGGGACAGACGGAGACACAGAGAGTGCAGCCGGTGCAGTCGTCGTTGACGTGGGGCAAATGCGTGTCCTTATCAAATTCAATTGCCTGATAGCCGGAGTCAGCGCAAGTCATGTAGCACTTGCCACAGTTGATGCACATGTCCTGTAGGGGATAAATATAAATATATAAGTACAATTGTGCAGGTCAATAGAAGGACTATGGAAACCTACATCATTAATGAGAGCCACCTTCTGTTGCTTGTTGTCGAGGCTTTTGTAGGCACCGATGCGCGGCAGAGCCGCACCAATGACATCTGTAATTTTGGGTGCGGGCTTAACATCAGCGGATCTGGTTGCGTCTACGGTAGCCTGTTGCGCATCCCAAAAGGCGCCCTTCTGCTTGCGCAAGTCGGCCAATTTGATGTCACGCTGCTGCTGATAGGGTCCAAAGAAGCCAAGCGATTGGTTGCCACTGCCGGTCAAATGAACGACAGGCTTGCCCTTCTGGTGCACTGGCGTTGGCGGCGATTGGCCATCCCAGAAAGCGCCGTTGACTGGCGGAGGATTCGCCTTCAGGTAGAGCAAAGCCTTCAAGCTGGTGCAATAGTCATCAATCAGCGTGAAGTCTTGATTCTGTACGGAGGAGCAGATCTGCAGCACTGTGGCACCAGCCTGAAGGAACTGAAGCGCCACCTCACCGGAATCAATGCCGCCAATGCCCAATATGGCAAATCCTGGCAGCTTTTTGGCTATTTCCGAAACGGCACGCAGCGCAATGGGACGTGTGGCGTTGCCAGAGACACCGCCGTATGTGGTGCGCTGCTCCTTGCCAACCGCTGGCCAGGCTGTTGCATCCGCTTTAAGGCTCATCAAACCCTGAACCGTATTAATTGCAGACCCGCCATCGGCGCCACCCCGTTGCGCTGCTTGGGCAATGGACACAATGTCCGTGATATTTGGCGTTAGCTTGATAAAGAAGGGTACTTTGACAGCCTTGCGCACCCAACGCGAGATATCCTCAACTAATTTGGGCTCCTGACCGCAGGCCAAGCCCATGCCGCTCTCACCCATGCCGTGTGGGCAGGACAGATTTAGCTCAAGAGCATCGGCGCCAGACTGTTCCGCTTTGATAGCCAGTTCCGTCCAGTCCGCCTCGTTGTAGCCGCACATGATGCTCGCAATGATAATCTTCTCGGGAAAGTCCCGCTTCAGCTCGCCAATGGAGCGTAGCCAATATTCGGCGCGCTTCTCGGATATCAACTCAATATTGAGGAAGCAGCCCTGCTGCGGTCCGTACCTGTAGCCGGAAGTAGTGCCACGCACAATGCGCGGCGATACATTCGTGACCATATCCTTGTCCAGGCCAAATGTCTTTGTCACTACAAATCCCCAGCCCTGCTCGAAGGCGCGGCGTATCATCGCCGCGCTGGTGGTTGGCGGTGCGGAGGCCAGGCCAAAGGGATTCTCGAATTTCAGACCACACATCTCTACGGATATGTCAACGTTGTCAATATCCGTATAGAAGAGTGGCAGTGCGGCGGGTGTGTCCAGTGGCAGGCCCTGCAGCTGGCAGTGGATGCTCCAGGCGGCCACTTTGCCATCGTTGACCGACTCCACGGTGGTGTTAGCCACGCCAGCCAAATCACCGCCAAGGAAGACCTGTGGCACGCTGCTCTGCATCGTTTGGCGATCCACGACAGGCAATCCGCTACGGAACAACAGCGGAGACAGCGCATCTTTTACATCCGGATCTTGCAGTCCGGAGCCAAAAGCGGAGATGACAAAGTTTGCCTTGAGACGCACTGTCTGCTCCTCATCCTCAACCCATTCGTCTTGATCATTCTGCTCGGTGCGACAGAACTCCATGGCCGTGATCTGGCCATCCTTGACAATGACCTTGCGCGGACTCAAATATGGCATCAGCTCACAACGCTCCTCACGCGCCAGTTCCACCTCCTCGGGTACGGCCCGAATGCCAGACGAGCCCTTGCGAAAGACGACGAATACGCGCCGCGCACCACAACGGAGCGCGGAAGTGGCGCAATCAAAGGCTGTATCGCCGGCACCCAAGACAATAACATTGCCGTAAAGCTTGGGCAGCGACTGGGCCGACTTGCAGGCGCATAGACCTGGCTTAGAGCCGTCAGAGACCAAAGGCAAAAAGTTCTTGGACGTATAGAAACCCGTCTGAGTGTTTAGGCCATTAAAAATAGGATCGATCTTTGGTTCGGGCAGGCCGATGCCCACAAAGATTGCATCGTGTCCGCTGGACAGCAAACCCTGTAAACAGAGAAATAAAATTTGTTAAATTTGTAATCCCAAATAAAATTGTGATTAGTTTTCTCGTGCACTAAATCCAAAAGCTGAAAACGCACGTTGAGAAGAGTCCTGTTTAAATGCGCCTTGCTGGTGCTGCCATATGTACGATGCAACGCCGGGTGGCAGCACAGGAAATTAATTTAAATTAACATGAAAGTAAATTGAGTTTGGCAAAAAGTAAAGCTTAAAACAAGCAAGGAAGATTACAGACAATTAATCAAAAATGGGTAAGCACGAATAAATTAGACATACAATTATTTTTAGTCGTGGAAAACAACACAGTGTCTCGTACCAGTAATGGCTGATTGGATTAAATGATAGCTTATAAACTATAGTTTTAATAGTAGCTCTCTATAATCGTGCAATTAAACTGCTGTTAAGAGGGACGCACCTAGAGGTGCCCTAAAATTTCTTTACATACATAAACCATATACATACATATGTATGTATGTACATATAAACAAAAACCCGCTTATTTGTCAACAGCGTTGCTATCATATTAGAATGTGTGTACACACTGGAATCAGTGTTGGTCAATGTGTAGCATTTAGCATATAAAATAAGGAAGAAGGAAGTTTAAAATGTGTGTGATAGTTGAATATGGAACGAAATGAACGTAATCGGGTATTCTCATATGAAGCTACTTACTTGAATGGTCAAATCCTTGGTGCTAAGCGAGCGTTGCAATTCGAATTTAACGTCCAGATCCTTCACCAGATCAATCTCAAAGTTGACCACATCGATGGGTAGTCGATATTGTGGTATTTCCGCAGAACTTAGACCGCCCAGATAGCTGCGGCGCTCATAGATGGTTATATCTGTGTAGCCCAAACGGCCAAGGAATGTAGCACAAGAGAGTGAGGCAGGTCCGCCACCCAGCAGTGCAATCTTCTTGTTCGGCTGCGCCAGCGGCTTGAGATGTCGTGAGCGTCTCTGGTGTACGCCCATTTGCTTAAACACCTCGGTGGCAAATTGCTGTAGACCACCAATGTTGATGGGGCCAGCTTCGGAGGCCTGCAAGTTGCAGCCGCCAACGCACAGATCACTGGTGGGGCAGACCATGCCGCAGGTGAGGCCTAGTGGATTATCTGAGAAAATCGCCTTGGCAGCGCCATAGAAATTCTTATTGGCAATGCTCGTGATGAAGCTCTTAATGTCCAGCTGCGTGGGGCAGGATTTTTGGCAGGGAGCATCGGCGCATTTCAGACAGCGTGCGGCCTCCTCAAGAGCCCCACGCTCCGACAGTGTCGTGTGCTTAATATCCTCAAAGTTATTGGCCAGCGTTGTGCACGGCACTGCGGTGTGATCCGCATTGCGTTTCCAATGCTTCTTGATCTCCTTGGTCTGCTTCGTGGGCACCACGCTGCACTGCGTCTTAACGCGTGGATTTAAGGCCAACAGGTCCTGCAAGGGAGGAATCATCTGTATTCAAATACCATCGATTAAAGTCACATTTATGCGACCTACCTCAATATCGGGCGTATCTTTGCTCAGCAATGCCGGTGGACTCATCTTGATGAAGATTGCCTTGTTTAGTTACTGGGTGGCTGCAAAAACAATGTGTTCCACTGGGTAAGTCCACATGAGTATATGTATATGTATGTATATGTTCTAATGTATATGTGTGTGTTCGGTCTTGAATATGATCTAATCGCGGCGCAGGGGTCTTACAGTTTTTGTTTAGTGCTTGCCGATGGGCCCTTCTTATCAAGCGGGCGTGGTCCGATGCCGAACACTCGAGAGATTAGGATGTTAACAGCTGCATACCCGAATCGGGCGCTTGCCAACCAATTGTATCTATGTGTATATATAGCACTAACTGCGTGCTATAACCATCTACTTAAGAACTATGCATGTATGTATATACAGCATACAAATCTATGTGCGTGTGCGTGTGCGTGTGTGTGCGTATTTTACATTATCAGTCAAGGTTAAATGGGAATGAGTATATAGAACGTGTGCCACGTCTTTTTTTTCGCGCGAACAACAAATGCCGACTATAATTTAATAAAATACACTCGAAAAAAAAGGGGGGAAAAGAGGGCGAAGAATATACAAATATATATTAACATACATAAAACAATTATTAAGGCTTACATTAAAAGAGTTTTATTTAATTTTCTACAAAAGAAGGCTAAGAAATTGATAGTCCCTAGCTTTTGGAAAGAATTCTACTATCAGAAAAACATTTCTTCTTTTAGTTTAGTTTTAGTCATAATTTCCGACAAAATGTTTCTATAAATTGTTGAAAAGTGTGCAACTGGTTAATAAGTTGTTCATTTATTTTTATTTTTTTTTTTGTTTTATGTGTATATTTTTTAGGTGTATTCTATTTAACCAAATGTTTATTTGAATCAACCCTAGTTTTTGTTGAGTGCACAAACTTCATGTAAACTGCTCTGTAAATGTTTATTGTATTATTATCAGTAATGCCGATTTCCTGGAAATTGAGAAGTTCCAGACTGATGCACTGACAAATAGTTGCAATATGTAAGAATGGTTTGCCATTCAGTTTTTACGCCCTTTTGCAATATTTATTGGAGCTTCAGTTATTTGTTTTATGCTTTATTTTTAATCTTCCACGTGCCTTAAGCAGTTTAATCAGCTTGTTTTGAATTAGTTCTGACAGCGGGCTCGTTGCCACTGATATGGTACAGTGAAACCCCGGAGCGCAGACAACAAGTTGCCTAATCAGCACACAAACGCTTGCCAATTACAAAATTAGTTTACAAAAATTTCAATTTGGGTCAAACCCAAACATCATTCATTTGATTGAATATACTCCTGTTTGAGTGTTCTTCCGGTCGTTACAGTGAGAGCTAACTGTATGGGCACTACAATAAGACCTATTATTATTATTATTATTAAGATTATCAACATCATCAGGCCCCCCCAGGTCGCTGTGCGGAATCTAATGTCTGCTCCCATTATCAGCTCTACTTTATTCAAATTTCCAGTTTCGTTTTCGTTGGTCGCCCTGTCAATAGTTCTCGATTGCGACATTGCAATGCGAACCACATATGCATGTTAATGCGATTATTATTCAAATATTTTAATACACCGGTTGAACATCGGATTTTAAGTGGCTAACTTAAGCGGGGCGGCGACATTCAATTGATTAGCTTTTGGACAAACAAACCTTTCGCGCTGTTGAAGATGATGCTCTGTGAATTAGGTTCTTTCCCGGTGATTTCTCAGCGTTTTATCATTCACTGACACTTGAATGAAAAGCGGAAAACAAACAAAAAAAAAATTGTTATTCTTTTGAAAATTTGCACGAATTTGACGGAAAACAGAAATCGGTCTTCACACTGGAAACGCACAATTCCAAATGATATTTGCTTCTGCGATTCGTTGTTTAAAAAACATTTACGTCGCGATCGGCTCCAGTTTCGTCGTCGGCATCGACGTCGGCTACCGTCGTCGGTTTTCCACACCCAAAGTATTTTGCTTAGCTGTCGTTTTATGTTGTGTATAATTCTGAAATCACTTTTCACGGCACAAAAGCTCTGTTAAAAGCTTAATAACGTTTTTGCTGAAAAGAACCTAGTTTTCGAGCGAATCAAAGCACACAGCAACAAATATATTTCTTAAGATACTTATATACATATAAGTACATACATATGTACATACAATGTCTATTAAATGCAAATGTCAAAAGGTTGGCAAACAGAATTTAACGTTATCGCAATGGTTCATGTTATAAGTAGTTGAACAAATATAAACTTCAAGACAACTTGAAACTAGACAGACGGCACGCCGAAGATTAGATACCCTTGTAGACAAGTGCTTGTACAGGTGCTTTTATACGAAAGATACTTATAACCGATAGTTCCTAGGGGATTCATTTAAAGTTTTGCAGTTACGTTAATCGGACAAGAAGCTCGTAATTGTTGAGTTAACTCATTATTTTTTTAAATAAGATTTTCATGCAAAATCTCACCGATTCTTCAAATAGACCTAAACGATTTAATGGAAGCTCTCAAATGCCTAGCTTTCTATGCGTAGCATATTTCATTACAAATTAATAGTATCCTCAATACAAAGGAATAAAACCGCCAAATTTGTCAATAAAAGCCAAAACACTGGTTTTTTAATTTATAATTATAACCAGACTAGTCGAACTTATCAATTTTGTATTATCTTAAAGCTAAAACTTAATACTTAAGATCGTTATACAAGCCTAGAGTGAAAGTCTATTTAGCATAAAGAGAGCAGCGGATGCTCAGAAGCTTTTACTCAAAGTAATTAAGCTTCGAAAGCTAGATCACAAACAGAAAATGCAAACACAAACCTCAGCTGTGTGTTGTGCTTGTGCTTCGAAAAAGTCCCATCTTCTAGGTCTCGTTTTTGGATTCCAAGCTTTTTTAAATACTCTACGGGCATGTCGTATACTTAACGTACTGAAAAAAGCTTTGAACAGCGGAGCTTTTAGCCAGAAAAGAAAATCCAAAACCTACTTTTACTCGCAAGTACAGGAACTTTGCGTCAAATATGTGTTATATGTATTATATATATTATATACATATGTTATATATGTATATAGCATATATGTTATATATGTTATGTATGTTATATATGTTATATATGTTACATATGTTATATATGTTATATATGTTATGTTATATATTTTATATATGTTATATATGTATGCTCTATTTTTTTTGTATATGTTGTATATGTTATATGTGTTATAACAATTGTAACAATCAGTAATGCGCTAGCTGAGAGTGATCGACTTTAAGATACCCTGTTATCAGACGAAAAGTGGGACAACTACAACAATTATTTTCATTTTTAAGTGGTGGGTGATCAACCATGAGGGCTGAATATTTTTACTCTAGTTCTCTCTTATTTTATGTAAATATCTTAAAGTAAAAGTCGATATATATGTATATGATATATATATGCATATACTGACACATTAAAATCAATTGCAGATTTTAGCATGGACTGGAAAGTAGATGATCCACAGATCCAAATCCAGCCAGAATAGGCAGGTCGGCACGCCAGCTGGCGATGTAACGCCTCAATTTACAAGCATTATAATTTTGGCTCATTAAAATGCATAAATTACATGGAATGCTGCGATTTTGGTAATGGGAGGTAAGTCAAACAGTAAAATACTAGATTAATTGTTGTATGAAACAGATGTTAATAAGTTGCAAGCGGAATTTAAAAAAAAAGTCAGTTGTGGCCGACTAAGGGTTACCCTATGTTCAGAGATACCCTATATCCAGAGCTACCACAAATAGACACACATCTTCTCTTGGACCCACACTTAGGCAAATACATTCTTTTATTATTTCGGATTTTCAGAATTTAAATATGACATAGCTCTACATGGCAAAGCTTTACCTTTAAATATGTTTTCTTTTTCTATTTGAAGTGAGGTGTTAAAAAAGTAGACTATGCTTGATATTGATTCTCGAGTCTAAATACCAAGTAAATATTAAATGAATTATACTTTGCATTTGCCAAACGGGTTGTCGATTGATGGCGACACGTCAAGCACTTGGCATCTCTGACACTTGAGCGCCAGGGCATCGGGTGCCGGCCACCCTGGGACGTTGTTTCAATGGCCACCAGGATTAGGAGTGACAGTCAGCAAATGTTTGTGTCGCAACAATTATAAGCACAATTACCATGACACAAAGAATAGTACAGATTTCAATGTTCAACACATGCGTAACCTTTCAATTTTGATTTTGTGGCGCCATCTGTTATTCATTACTAGCTGTCGCAACGGCAAAACCAAATATCCGACTAATGTGTACCCTCGAAAATGTAATACCCCTTCAGACATATCGCTTAGAATTGTTTGATTCCTACGGGCCATCCCTATTGCATGTTGTAAGAGGCAGCTAATCGAGCCAAGTGGGTCTACAGGGCTCCGCATTCCTGGCCGAAACTGATTTCACCCGTGTGGTTGGCAGGCACGAGAATAACCACCACAGTATGTCACCGCTTGTCGTACGAGGCGACTAAAGGAGACACTTGCCGTGTGCGGGTACCAATTCTGGCGAGTTAGAAATAGGAAGGCCACCCCACCCGAGTGCTTTAGGTGGTAATACGGCTTTGAGTAGTTCCAAGACAGCTCATTGACTTAGCCATACTTCCAATAGTATCTTTTGTGGTCTTGGCTTTGCTGATAGCTCCAGACCTTACCAATGAAGCTTATGTAAAACCATTAAACAAAGATCTATAGATATATATCAGACGTTACTATAGATGCCTTATGATGTTGTACTCCGAAGTCGATTGAAAGCTGGGTTAAAACTATCTTAAAATAAAAAACTAATATACTGTTCATACAAAAAGTCATCATTTGCCAATTCCTTCAATAGAGCTATATGATATACTGGCTTGATATTATTAGATATTATTAGAGCTAGTAAATTCCATGTTTGACATTGAATAACAAAAGCATATTTTCATACAGAACTTAAATTTTGACCGATCATTCCAATGGCTAATGCATGATAAGTGATTTATTTAATGTTCGTCAATTGAAGCCAAAAACTTACATTATACAAATACATTTGATGATAGGGTAATCATTCGTCGAACATGTTTAAAAAAGACGGACTGTGCATCAGATCTTTGCATTGGCAAAAGCAATTTGTGATTAGGCAGCATGTGCGACAAGTTATGGGGGGTGGGCGGTGTCGTTTGCCCAACGACACGTTTGCCTCAGGCATCTCGTACTAAAGATTATGATTAAAATCAAAAAATACCTAGGTGTATATACATATGTTCACATCATATATATACATTTATCATACTATATATATATATATATATATATATATATATATATACATATATATATGTATATATCTGTAGGCATTTGCATGCTCGTGAATATCTGGATCATTATTCTATATGTGGCGTAATTTATTGAAATTTTTATTACAGTTTTATTTACGATTTCGGAGCTCTCAAATTTGTTGATCTGCTCTAAATTTGGTTTTTTTTTTGCCACTTTTGTTTTTGTTTTGGCAAATATTTATGAGTTTATTGTTTTTACCGGAGCGAATTTCTAAATGATTATGAGGCATATATCTTTTCCGCACATTTTGAATGCCTTGACAATATATTATAGTACATCAAGCGCTATGTAGTACATAAAAGAAGAGGCATTATAGGGTATGAGAACCGTTCGAAACCCTCTGAACCAATTGGTATGCTGGCCTGAAAGTTGAATGTTTGATTCCATTTATTCTACCTTTTCCTTTTTGTCGGAAAGCAATATACTTGAATGAAACTATTTTTAAAACATTTTCAAGTTTATATTACATTGAAACAGAGTATCTGATATTCGGAAATAGAGAGGGGTTCGGGATAAGAAAATCAGGGAAGATTGGGATCGGAACGCACAATCAAAATAACGAGCGGTACGGGGCAGATACTCGTTTCTCTCAAAAAAAGATAAAACCTGCATTTTTTATTCTTCTTCTGATGCTTCTAATGAAATAGTTCCTATAGAAACAATCGACTTAAAATTTAGGTATTGTATGACAGGAAGTGTGTTCGGTAGCTGAGCTGTCAAAGATAAAGGATCAAAGATCCGAACGTAGTATTGTTTAAGCCGTAGTGTTGTTAATTGCCAGTATTGTATAAAATTGTTAGAATAACAGTTTTAAGTATTTAATGTATTTAAACTCAAGGCTGCGAACCGTTTGTGAACCAAAATATTTTACTTACCATGAACCGTTTCTTAAACCAAATGAATTGCATTTAAAAGAGTCGAATCTAAATCTGAGCTGAACCAAATTTTGTTTAAGCAGTTTGCTAGTTGTATATTTTTAAATATTGAGAATTCTGAATATGAAAAATTAGCTGAGTTTTGATAATCAAAAATATGCAACTATAATAAAGTTAACTTTTACAAAAGTTATTTGTTCTATTGAAAAGGAAATAATGGTGAACCTGGAACTGGAACCTGGGTTCAGAGAGGCATTGGTTCCAACCGTGAACCGAATCAATGAACCGTTTTTGTTAGATTTGCAGCCTAGATCTTTATAATAATAATATGCATTGCCTTTAAGGTTCGGGTATTTAAGGGTATTTAATGTTCGTCAGCTTGATTCAAAGACTTTTTGCTTGCTTTGCCACAAAATACTCTCAACACAATATTAAAAAATGTAAATCTTTTGTATATATTTTTGCAAAACGTAAATTTGGCAAATTTCATTTAAATTAGGATTTTAGTCAAAGTCAAATATATTTAAGAAGACGAAACGAACATTAATTACAAGCGTCTAGTATGTAAGTGGCCAGAATGTAAGTGTATATTGTGTGTGGGGTGTGTTCCTTAGTATATGCCATAGTGGAACATTATGTGTGTGCACAGCGAGAGAGAGCGAGAGAGCGAGAGAGAGAGGGGTATAAATATAAAGGAGGCCGCCTTCTTGCGGCGACCCCAAAATAGAATAGATGCGGCCCCCAACGCGGGGGCCTGCAACTTTTTATGGCAAATAAAACAAATATTAACAATTCAAATGGATATCTTGTGAAAACTTGTGCAAACCAAACAAAAACGCAAGAAACAAAAAAAAAAACAATAGCAAATCGAAAACAAGAAATATAATAATACAATAAAAAACATTTGCTGACATTGGGATTAGAAAACGTTTTGACAAATCGACGCTAAAGCCCCTGAAATTTGGAGATGCGTCATTTTCGGATTGTTCTTGGCAAAACTTTAATAGAAAACGTTTTCTATGTAAGTACATATATGTACATATATATATATATATACATATATATACATATATATGTATATTTGAAATGATTATAAATAAATAAATACAAATACATTTAAGTTCGGTATGATGCGACAAACAAAAACAAAAATATATATATATATTTAGAATAGACAATAAACGAACAAGTTGGATTTGCATGGCGACACTTGCCACTTAGGCCTGCTCCGCTGCAGGAGCTGCCACCGCTGCGGCCTCCGCAGCAACTGCAGCTGGCTCTGGCCCAGCTGGAGGCGCAGCCGCTGCAGCCCCGACGTCGGCTGCCAGGGCCAAGGCAATCAGCTTGTCGGCCTCGGCTGCCCGCTGCTCGAGCTCGGCTAGGTGACGCTGCTTTGCGGCCAGCTCCAGCTGCTTCTTGGCGCGCCGCTCCTCCTCATTGTGCAGCTGTTGCTCCAACTGCGTGCGCAACAGCGAATCGCCCAGTCCCAGCTTATCCATAATCTGCATAATGTCCCGACTGTAGCGCAGGCGTGTGCTCGACACCAGATCCTCGTTGCAGTCCTCGCGGCCCTGCGCGAGCCGCTGCAGCACCGACATCTTGGCATCGATCACCACATAATTGCTGCTGGGTATAAAGCTGTCGCTCTTCTCGTTCAAATAGTGCACCAGGGTGCGCAGCGAATTCGAATTGACCTTGGCATTGATGGCGCCGCTGGCAAAGTCCTGGGACTTTATCATCTGGGCATGCGTCGATTTCTGCTTGCACACCAGACAATTCCAGTTGGGATGCGGCAGCCCAGTTGTTTCGGGCACCACCAGGCCGCTGCACTTGGTGTCCCGACAGTACAGGCCCGATATGTAAGCGCCTTTCTCCTGTAATGTTCGATTTAGAGATCAAAGAGCACAGATCAGATCAGTGTTAGCATTTTCTTAGTAATTCGTATACAAATATTTGGCATTCCTTTGCGCAGATGCGCTAAAAATACGCAAAAATCGGCGACCACATATATACGACTATATACTATATACATATATATAGCCATGCGTATGCAGATCATAAATAATGTGACACATAAAAAACATGATGCTTATTAACAGATAGTATGGAACAGATCGCCGCGAGATTGACAAAAATCCGCCGGCCAAAGCTTTAGTATGATCGTGTGCTCCTGCTCCAAGGTTGGCCACGTCATCGTTCTTCAAATCCGATTTGCTCAGTTCGAGGCCTCTCTGAATATTTGCGCTAATTTGCAAGCCATAAATTTCAACGAAAAGTACCACAGTAATAAATTAATCAATTTTCCTTTGAATTTTGGACCTCGAATACCCCCCCCCCCCCCCCCCCCCCCAAACCACAAACATGCATTGCCAGTTATTGTGTCCAAAATAATCTATTTGCAATACTTCAAAGGAATAATACATATATTGTGTGTGCAGGAATATAATTGCGCTCTGCCAAGAAAAACTCATCAGCTAGTATATATGAATGTCAGGCTTTAAATTCTTCCACTTCCATAAACCAATCGTTATATTCATTTTTTTAAAGATCTTTTCCTTTTACGCATTCGATATTTGCATCAAGTCACCCAATTAGAGTAGTATTAATGTCGTATTCCTTTTCTTTTAAATTCTCATCCGATTTCAGTAAATGGACGCTCAAAGCGAAATGCGTAAATATATTTTTGTGGGCTCATATCGGAATTGATAAGAATATGCAAAGGAAGTGACATCTTTTTGGAAATGGTTTAGTTTTCTCAGATAAGGTTAAAAGCTATAACAGATAAGTCCAAAAATGTTTCACCGCATTCTTCAATTCCACCTTTACGAGCGGAAAGAAAGCTGAAAGTGATTCAGTGTGCCCAGAGGTAGTCACAAAATGGGCAAACTGGGTAGATTGTTTTTGTGCAAAAATATGTAACATGCAATAGGAAGCATTTCCGACCCCATATATATATTCTTGATCGGGACAACTAGCTGAGTCAATCTATGTCCTTTTATCTGTACGTTTATCTGTATTGATTCGGAAACTATAAGAACTTAAACTATAAGACTTGAAATTTAAAATATATATAATATAATATATAAAATATATATATATATCATATGCAGAACGAGTTTATTATTGCTTTCGTTGCCTGCACCCGTTTCCATAGTATCGATAAATATCGATTTTAAAACAAGTTTCTTAGCGATTATCAGAGATAGAGATGTCAAAAGGTATTCCATCCCTACGAGCGGAAAATTAGTGGAAAACTGATTTCTTTAACTTAAAAGAACGAACTTGAGCGAGGGAAAAAACGTATAATATCAGCTAATTTATTAAGCACTTGGTGCCCATAGGCATAATAGAAAAGTTCACTGAACCAAATGAACTTGAGTCTCAGCCCCCACACCCCCCCCCCCCTGCCCCTCGTTAACACTGATAGCGCCGCCCCAGAAAAATGATGTACTTAAGCGCCACAGCGTAGATTCTAGCGAATTGGTGGCGTTTTCAGAGGCCTTAAATTGCTTTAATAATTGGCCACTAAATTGTAAGTGAGTATCTGGGCATCCAAATAGATGTGTCCATAGACAGCGAATGTCAAATAGAAGAGCAAACGCGCATACATAGTTAATATATAATTTACATATCAACATATATGTATGTATATGTGTATATATAGTATGGCCGTGGCCAAGAAAAGCTGTTTATCCATTAAGACAGACATGCAAATGTCTGTGTATACATATATACATATATGTATATGAATAGTGCATACGTATATATGCGCATGAAATATGCCAATAAAAAATTTAGAAGTCATAAAATGCGCGACAACCCAACTGTCACACAACTGGACGAGAGGCCCATTGATACGATATAGATAGGGGCAGGGTGTAGGGTGTGTGGCATCAAAATCAAATTAACATTCGCCAACGGATGCGGATACACGTAGGATACACAATCAGATACAGATACAGATACAGATACAGATACAGATACAGATACAAATACACAGCCACGGATACAGATACATTTTGGAGGCATGCGAAATGTTCAAAATATTCATGCAAATTAAAAGCTTTTTGGAATCTACATATTTATTTGTGATTTAATTGAATTGCTTTCGTTGTTAAAAATAAACACACACGCACACACACACACACACACACACAATTGATTTTGTTTTTGTTTTTGTTGTTATTGTTGTTGCTGTTTGTTGCCATTGTTTGTGTTGCGCGGCGCGTTTTGCAGTTTTTGCCACTTGTTGCGCCTGGAAGCTGAACAAATTTATGGCCCAGCCAACAAAAACAAAAACAACATCCAGCAAATATTGCTTTTGTGTGTGTGTTATTGTGTGAGCGTGTGTGTGTGTGTGTGGTGTTTAATTGCTTTCGGATGCATTTCGATGGGCACAGGAAATCCTTAATGTAATTTTTCTTTGTTTGCTTCATGTGGCAGCTAGAAGCTGAGCAAATAGACAAAAAAAAAACAAAAAAAAAGGAAGAAGAAAAACTACAATTTGGCATTTTCTTTTGCCATTTTCCATTGATAGATCGCGTCTCGATTTCAAATAATTTCCCATTATTATTGTGTACCCCTGTGCGCCATTTCCATTTCCCATTAAAATTGGCCAATTTCAAAATCTCACGGTCAGAAATATTACAAATTTTATGCTTAATATTTAAGTTTTTATTGTAGATATTACCATTTAATTGAGAATTCTGTTCAATGAAATTTTTGCTACTTGATTCCGAATTTTACGTGCTAAGTTGCATTCATTACGGATATCGGTTGAATATATATGCATATAATCATATATATTAAATACAACTTGTTTGTGAATACAGCACAGATTTAAGCAATGGCAAGTTAATCATAGATCTAAAAATCTATGCATAATAATGTATATATATTTTCTTTTAATCTACCAAAGAGACATTTGAAAAGTTTCTCTATTGTTCATTTTCAGAATCTTATTTGTTAAACTCAGTTTTGTAATGTTTTCGTCTGCTTGAACTATATTCATCGTTACAGAGTCTAAGCTTAGTATGTAGCATATACCTCTCAATTGAGATAGATTTTCAAATTGGATAAAACGACATATTTCCCAGTGTTAATGCAAATGGTTTTTAAATATATTTGAGATTCACCAAATTTGATTGTTCGTGTCGTGTCGTGCGTGTTCATTCAACAAAAGAAAACACGACTCGCGCTCAACACTAATTTGATGCAATCAAAACCAACAAAGAACGTCACACCGCAGTTTAAACACCCTTGCCGACTTGTGGCTCTCATTTGGAAACTGTATTCCCGATCGGCTGCTTCCATAGCTAATCTATAGCCATGTCTTGTTGTACGAGGCGCCTAATAGAACCACGTAGGTCTGCAAGTTGTTGGACTCCTAGTCGAAACTGGTTTCACCCCAATAGCGAGACACTTTCCGGATGCGTCTACCAATTCTGTCGAGTCGGAAATAGGAAGGCCACCCGAGTCCTTTAGATAATACCACGGGTTTGAGTAGTTCCCAGACAGTTTATTGAGTTAGGCATTCTTGTGTAATTATCACTCATGATCTTGGCTTCGCTGAACGTTCTAGCCCTTACCAATTAGGTTTATGTAAAACCGTAAAACAAAGGACTTGATATATATATCAGATGTTTCTATAGCAGCCATATGAAATAGTGCTGGGATGTCGATAGAATGTTAAAGCGATCTTATAACCTTATTTTCATATTCATCTTCTGCCGATTGCTTCAAAAGAGGTTTATGATATAGTGGCTCGATATTGGTAAAATTTTGCTCATATGTGGGGACATAGAAAATAGTAAGTGCAAAAACTAGAAGCTTTTTCATATAAGAAGTTAATTTATGTCCGCTATCTGAAATAGTGGTTCGATCCGGTCTACATCGATTCGGCAATTGAAACTGATCGAGAATACTGTAGGGGATCGCAAATGTCTCCTTTTCTGTGTAACACACTTTGTGACAATATTAAAATACCCTGCGCAAGGGTATTAATCACATAGCACATCGCACAGCTCACAATGTGTATGTGCGAGTTCTTCTGTACTCGCTTGTGGATGAACAAGTGGTAAAAGTAGTTTATACAGCTGCTCCATCAGTCATCACTTTGGACCGTAAATCGCCCCTGGGCCGCGATGTGTGTGCGCTGTGTTTTGCGTTGAAATTGCAAATCGTTGGCCACTCAATCAAGTCAAAACTGTTCGTATTTTCCGACAATCACTATTGCAATTGCAATTTGATGCAACTATCAAACTATCTCATAAATAATGTGCAAAATAAATCATTGACTGTGCAGACAACCTTAAGGAACCATATGAAAAGTCAGCTATAACATTTTGCTCACAGCCATATATTTGTTTAATGTGCTACTTGGGCATCAAAATCAATTAGCTTGACTATTCTAAGTTATTTAAGTCTTAAAGTTTCTTTTGTTTTCTTTTTGCTGTGTAGCAAAACAACTAAACAAAGCTGCAAATTTGCAATGCGTAGATAGAATACATATTTGAGCCTTTTTGTATTAAATTATTATTTTTTCAATTGTTTTTTTAAAGTTTCCATCTACATTGATCTTGAATCCTTGATAATCTAGTCATGCCAACACTTTAGATCCAATATTCTTTGCTGAATTCTTCCAGTTTCTGGATTCATTTCAGATCATATATTTTCAGCTGAATTGTTTAAGATTCCAAATACGTTTGGGATTTTATATGCTTAGCTAAATTCCTTAAGATTTTCGATTTTTTTTAACTGAATTCTTTAATAAAAACAAATATATTGGGAATTTTATTCTAAGCTGAATTCTTAAAGATTCTAAAATTATTTCAGATCTAAGATTCTTAGCTGAACTCCTTAGGAGTTAGTTAAATTTTGTATATCTAATATTCTATTTCAATGAGATTTTGTCTCTAGTTGAATTTCAGATCCAATATTTCAATATGAATTCCTTAAGATTCCAGTTGATTTTCAGATCCGCAATATTGGTTTCCGAATTCTTTAAGATTCTAGCTTAAGTTCAGATCTAATATTCCTATCTTAATTCTTTAAGATTCTAGACTAAAAAATTTAATTCAAATTCTTTAAGATTTAAGCTTATGTTTAGATCTAAAACTCTTAGCTGAATTCTTCAAGATTCTAACAAGATTCTAGATTTGTTTCAAATCTGAAATTTTAATCTAAGTTTTTTAAGATTCTAGTTGAATTTGCGTTCTAAGAATTTACGTTAAGTTGTATTTCAAATCGAATGTTCGCTGAATGTTAGCTGAATTCTTGAAATTTCTAGATTTATTTTATATCTGAAACTCTAAGCTTATTTCTTGAAGATTTTAGATTTAATTCCCATTTAAAATTCTTATCTGAACTTTTTACAGTTCTAGTTGTATATCACACCTCATATTCTTTCAGGATTCTTTAAGATTCTTGTTGAATTTCTGATATAAGAATTTACATTAAATTCTTTAAGATTATATTTGAATTTTATCTCGAATATTCTTATATGAATTTGTTAAAATTCTAGCCGAATATCACTCCTAATATTCTTATCTGAGTTGATTTCAGATCCAATATTCTTAGTTAAACTCTAGGTTTTTCCATTCTAGATGGACTTCAGATCTAATATTGTTTGTTAAATTCTTGAAGTTTTAGTGTCAGTTTTTCCACATTTATGATCTGCGCTTATCTGGAAAGCGGTCTAAGCCAACTTACCGTTGGGTCCGAGCAACGCGGACACTTGCAAGTGAAGCCCTTCTTCATCTTGAGGTACAGATGTCGTGCTATGTTGCCCGTGAAGAGCTTGGTATAGGTGGTGGTTATCTCCTCGCCCTCGGCAATGTCGACTGCGGCACGCACGATCATATTGTTTGTCTTCTCCTCGAAGGTGTAATACGAGTTGGGAATGCAATCGTGATTCATGACAGCAAACAGGGGATAGAGTGCGCGATATCTGAACTCCTGGTTGTCGGTGGTGCGATCTGTTGTCTTATCAAAACCATTCGTCCGGAGCACGGCAACGGTGCGATTCATGATCTCCACCAGCTTCTTGTCGGTGGGAAAGTTCTTAAAACATTTAGCGGCATTGCGCACTTCGGTGCGATGATTGTTATCCAAATTCGCCTGCAGGCAATAGATCAAGTCGCGCTGATCTTTGGTCAAATTGATGGCACGCGCCACACACAGCAGACGTATTATCACGGAATTGGCCACATCCGGCTCGTTGGGACCCCACGATTTGAACATATCGCAGTCGGTCTTATGCTGTTTCTTTTTGGCGCACAGACTGCAGATGGGCAGGCCGCAGCCCTGGCGGCACATGAAGCGCGTATCGGGCAGCATCTTCAGGCAGATGCTGCACGCATTCAGCGTGTCCTCCTCTTGGGCGGCCAGGCCAATTAGTAGTGGACTGTCCTGAAAGATGATCTCGCCGCGCTTCAGTTGACGCGTGGCCATAACGCCACGGCCGGCTATCTTTGATACGCCGACCTCCCAGGCTGGATCCTTGTCCTTGAACGGCGCCAGATGCAGATCCAGCAGCTCCGAGGTGCGTTTCGGGCAAATCATAGTCAATGTCAAACACTTCAAAACCAGCTATAAATCAAACGATCTCACGAGCGTCACCAAACAAAAATTAAAAAAGAATCCAACAGAACTTTATTTATTTAATTTTTTTTTTTTTGTTTTTAACTTTTTGCTCAGTCCAAATTCGCAAGCTTTTTAGATATCAAAAAATTCAAATACTCGATTTTGTTCTCGATTTTGATCACTTGGCGCGTATTTCACGGCTGCCGTTCACAAACTGTCGCCGTTTTCCAGCCTTACATGATTTTTATGTGAAAAGTCGGAAAATGTTTCGCGCAAAAACCCGAAAATTCGTGCGGCAATTCGGCTTGTGTGCCACGAGTCATTCGCCGATCGATCGAGCGGAGACGACGCAAGTGAGCAGTGGTCATGATGTACAGTGGATATTGGTCGTAATGATCATGATCATGATCATGATGATGATGATGATAATAATAATAATAATAATAATGATGATGACTTGATGGCTGCCAATGTTGCTAGTCTACTGAAAACTATTCAAACCGCCGACGCGTCGTTTATTGAACGAGTGCAAACCGCTTTCAGAAAGAGCAGGATAGACATTGGATCGACTGCGAGAGAGAGGGAGAGAGGACAGACCAGATGCAACGACACCTACGCCCCAGTCAAAATAAAGTTCCCCAACAGTTCCCGGCCCGTTTGGGGGTATCGCCGGCGTCGTCACACTCAAAAGGCGAAATAAGTAGAACGGGGGCCACAGCTCATAGCTGACAGCAACGGCTGCGGATGTCTGTTGCTGGATGGATTGATGTATAAGCCATGGGTCCCAGAAACGAGCCCGAATCCCCGAACGGTTGAATGTCTGCCAGTTGAATGGACAGCGACGTGCCACCGGGACAACGGGGCAGCGGGGCAAGGGGCATGGATTTGTGCAATTTTGACAGCTCGCTGGAGTTGGGCCAAAAATGCCACCGCCAATGGAGTGGAATTGGACCAGGGAGGTGGCTACCCGAGAGTGGGGAAAAACATACTCGACAAGCTTAAATCATTTGACATTCTTGCTAAAATGTTTGTTCTTCTTCCCGTACTCGTGCTCGTACTTTGATGCGATCCGCAATTAATCGTCGTCATCCTATAATAGCGACTCATCCATGTATAATTACGGAGCGCATTGTGCACGACAGCCCCAGGAAGCAATAGCCTCGATTAGCTAATCAATTTACGAGGTCTACAGTTCAAAAGTTACGGCATAAATGTTAAAAATATCAATTTTAAAACATAATTATTATTGTTAAAATTATTCTTGAAATTATTTGTCTGGTCGCTGGCAAAAATGAAAGCGCATAGCAAGAGATAGGCCCCACTTTGAAGTGGAGATAGGCCGAATGAGAGGGTTTTTAGTGGATGATACCAGCCCCTCCGAAAATAAAGATTCCCAATATAAATATAAATTTATAGCTCCGCTTGACTTCATGAACTTAATCGCAAACTTACCCATATGTCTTAAAAGGTATTTAATCTTCGACGTGCCGAGGCTTCTGCTTTGCTGACTTCGTGAAAAAGTATTTAAGAGCACTTGGCCCGGGCAAATCCAGCTACTATATATATCTTCTTTATTCTTATGCCCATGTTTTATATAATTAATTTAAATATTATTTGTTGGTTCCTTAATTATTGATATTACTATGCAAATAAGAATTCATTTGTCTCAAAAATCAATTAATTTTTGACATTTATTTAACACGTTACAAATAATTATGCAAACATCCATTTCCGATGCTACTTTTTTTAAAATTCAAACAAATAATTTTAATTAGGCAAAACATAAAGCGTATTCTCGAGTCTTTCAAGCAAACCAAATAATATTTTAAAAAAGTGTGCTATTCTTTCTTTTTCTTCTTCTATTTAATTCTTAAGTATATTAAAATATTTTCTTAATTAATGATTAAGATTTAATCAGCACGGGTCAAGAGCTAATCAAAGTATATACTATATACAATATACTATTGATAGCGCGTACACTGATGCCTATATAAATTGGGTCCGCATCGCTTTCTAGTCAGTCTTTATGTGACATTAGGCAGCTCCAAAGATCAAGATGTTTGTGGCAAAGGTATTGTTCGTCTGTGCGGCTGTTGTGCTGGTCAGTGGCTATCCCCAGACACTTGGTGGTCCGCGACAGCTGAGCGAAAGTGAAATTGAAGAGGCTACAAATACGCTGCAAAAATCTCTGACCAAACTGGCCGCTGGTGAAGGACCCAACTACCGGTAGGCATCAGAACTCCATAATGCTTTAAAGACCAGCGCTCTAAAGATTCGACATTTCTCTTTTGTATAGTATCTCGAAGGTTTACTCGGTAACCACACAGGTCGTTGCGGGTTCATTGGATAAATACAATGTGGAGCTTATCAATAGTACTGGAGATAAGAAGGTGTGCAACGTTGAGATCTGGAGTAGGTCTTGGCTGCCCAACGGCATTGAGGTGACCTTCGACTGCCCCAATGAAGAGAAGGTGATTAAGAACCATAGCGCCTAGGTGTGGGCTACAAGAAATAAATATAGCAAAGTTCTTCTAACTAATTAAGATGTCTTTTAATTGGATTATTTTAAATTAACAGATCGTTATAATTGTATAAATACAACATACATATCTATGTGTATATAGTAATAGGGCTGATCTTTCTATAGGCGGTTTTGTGTATAAAGATCATAATATATGTAGTCTCTGTGAGTTTTTCCCTGGTGTTAACATGATGCGATGTTCGATAAGACACCAAGACAGTGCCTAATATTGAAAACGAAGAAATAACTGATTAGAGCCTAATCATTAGAAATACCCGATGTATGTAAATGACTATGTTATCACAACAAACAACAAACCCATGATAACAATAATTAAACTGTCCTCATTAAACGCTCCCATGTAACAATTGAGGTTCGTTAAACAAAATCTTATGGTTATGATCGCCACTATTTTTTGCCAGAAATGACAAAAAACACAGTGTACCAAACTCGATGAAAAGTGACATATACCTAAGTATATTTATTAATTAAATTGAATTGTAATTATTAATTTAATTTTAATTTAATTTAAATTTAATTTCCCAAAAAAAGGTCCAGTGTACCATCAATAAATAAAGAGGTAGTTTTGGTACATTTGTACCAAGTGTGACAGCCGTGCTTTTAGTCGATGCGTTTGCCAACACTTTCGACGAACTCAACGAAGCACGTGCACACATATACACACACACGCACACATTTAACTTTATGCAGATATTTGTTCCCACTGCACGAATTTTGTTCTAGATTATTTACATATCTGTTCCCACTGCAAGCATTTTGTTCAAGATTAAGCGAAGAGTTGCATCATCGCATGGTATTTGTGAAACTCACACGCTAACAATAGATATTTATGTATTAAAAGTATATGTTTATGAGTGGGCAATCATGTGCAGCCCGAAAGTGCTCAGTATTTGTCAGATTTTGATTGAAAACAGCATGACAATTGACAATCGCCCATGTTGACACCGCCTCCTATATGCACTCATTATTCCTTCCCCTATGACCAGTGCAGGCCGTGCAGTGCAGGCTCACGCGCACAAAATTGGTCAGGTGGCGGCGCAGACAGCCAAATTGGCTAAGATCGTTGCCAATGCGAACGATTTCCGTTGCCGGCTACTAATGCCAACAACAGCAGCAGCAACAACAACAGCAACAACAACAACAAGCTTAAACAAAAACAACTTTAATTTAATAAAATTGAAATAAATGCCAAACAAATCAAGCGCGAGCGACTCGTGTACCAAGTTGTTGTTGCTCTGTTATTATTAATTGCGATTCAACAACAAAAATGCATAATAATGTATTCAAAATTCAAAAACTGCAAATACCTTGCGAAATGCTTTGCACAGCTCAAGAACAAGTGAAAATTGTTGGCGCTTTCACGCGTTTTCGATACGCGCCGTTGGCATTTGAATATTTAACGCCATAGCCATCGCTATGTCATCGGCCATGTCAAAAATTGTCGCCCTAATCCGGCCGCACTACACTCCCAAGACTCATCCGCTCTCCAGCCTTGTCACAGGCCAAGCATTGAACATTGCGCATTCGCTCCGTTGGCCCATGTGCATCCTAGCCACAGTATCATGTGCTCAACGCTTCCGCTGAGGAAAACTAAAAAAAAAAAAAAAAAGAAAATGCAAAAATAAAGCACAGATCTGAAAAGCACCTCACAAACACACACACTCGCAAACACACGCACGGGTGCACACACACTCATACGCCGCGTGGGCCGAATGCAACAAATTGCTGTAGATGCCCCCAAAGCCAAAAGGTGGGAGTGCTGCGGCGAAAAGTGGCTCGACTGCAGGATACCCCATACGAACGAGCGTATCACAAGTAAAGAGTTTACTATTAGACTATGACATACCCTGTACAATTATTACAAGTATCACAAGTAGAGCTTCAGGCCCGCAAAAACTGATCTGTGGCTTGGTTTACGGCTCGAAGCGTGTTCCTGCCTTCAAGCTCGATTTGTGAAGCCTTGAATCCACATTTTGATTCAAGCCTTTGTTTATCATATATTATATAATATTGCCCGTTCTATGGTAAATATTGCAAACCCTAGATATTTTCATATAGAAGTTGCGGGTTAAATTTGAGCTCTACCCAAAATTGGCATCTACCAAACATGGTTGAATATATCCAATGGTTGGGGCCCTAGCTCTTATCTATGCTTTACCTTAACTCTTCTTAAACATTTTGGTATCAATAACTTACCAGGCAGTTCAACTGCCTTGTTAATATTTATTAACCAGCTATGCAGGGTTGCCACCTTGCAATGCAAATGTGATAAGTTACCGTTAGCAACCAACAAAGCCTGCTTGGTAATTTGATTAGGGTATATAAAATCTAAAATAATATTTTGAAATATATTAGACAAAATATCTATGAAAATTTGCTGAATATTTGAATGCAGCTCGCCGTGTTGCTGTTGCTGTTTTAATTTTCAGAGTCAATTAAAAATTGTTAATTTTACTTATAATTTTAAGGTAGGAAAATGCGATGCGACCAACACGACGGCAGCCAGAAAAAAAAAATTGCAATTAAAATATTTGCGCGACTTTGTCACGACGGCAACGACGACGACCACGGCGTCAGTTGATGGCGGCAAATTTGGCGTTGAGTTGGCATACCCAGCACACCCTGTACTCCCCGAACCGACCCCAACCGACCCCAACTGACAGTCAACTAGTGTGTGCCATGTAAATTGAGAGAATTGTTTTTGTTTCTTGCTAAGTTACAGGCAAAAGTTTAAATATCGGAATAATCGATTTTTTAGGGAAAATTTCCCGTTTTGAATTCGAACTGATGGATTAAATGTACTTCACTATCCAAAATACCAAAATTCGATTAGACCTTGAAATGATTGCTAGTAAAATTTGATTTTTATATGCGGAAATATATGTGTACAGAATAGCGAGGCAAGATCATTAAAGTAATTTTTGTAGCTCAGTAAAAATATGTTTTAAGTACATAGTTGCGTCTGCAACAGAAAGTAGACGTACGTACAAGTTTTTATAGGTCAGCTAATTACAAAATAGCTCACATTGTATGATGAGATGAATAGGTTCTATTAATATTAAGCTCTTCATTTCTTTATTGTTATGTAAACTTAATTATGTAAAGTTTGAACCTTCAAGGAATACCACAATATATATCTATGGTATTTCTGTGTACCGTATTTCTGACTGGCTGATCTTGCAACATGGCTAAACTTCGTTTATTTCAATGTCAAATCCGCACGGACATTTGAAAAAGCTTGCAGCCAAGTGCCTGCACGATCCCAGGCCCAGGCCCAGATCCGCGTGCACAAGCTGATGGTGATCGCATCCAGATGCCAGGCCCCAGCCTTGGAGATTTGCTAAAGTTCTATTCGATTTTAATATACTTAAACGCAATCAATTTTAATGCGCTCGTTTCGGCTGCCTGTCGAATCGAATTCAATTTGATTTGCTTTTCGATGTGAACTTGCGCTGGGGATTTGGATATGGATATTTGGCTTCTGCGCCATTTGCAAGATCACCACCGAAAAATATCAAATACAGAATATATATGTATACACATCTAGATATATTTATATACATATATAAAAAGAAGGAGAAAACCGAAAAATTCTTGTTTACAAGCAAATACAAGTGTGGAATCTTACAAAAATGTTGCCGCTGCGTTCCATATGCACATGATCCGCATAGATGATCATCCACAACACACATGAACACAGTTTGTGAATACCTCTATTATATGCCCGACTTATGTGTTAACATAAAACAGATGACGAGCGGCAGCTGTGACTGCCAATCCAATCCAATCCGATCCAATCCAATTCGATTATTGCCTACCCCCAACTGGATACGGTTCTGGCTTCATCTACGTACGTTACGTGCCAAATGCCAAATGGCTGACGTCATTCCTGTTGCAGTCGTCTGGGTTCGGGTGCGGGGGGAGGGGGCTTAGTGGGGGTTTGCGGGGCAACAACAATAGCTATCAACGCTGTTGTTCATGATGCTGATTCTTGATAAGCGCAATCAGCAATTTACAGATTGCCTTTTTGCCTTTATCCACATGCTGCGCTCAGTCCGGCTCCATCGGTGGACCCGAGATGACAATAATACGAAGGCTGATCTTGTTGTCGGTGCTGGTGAGCATAAATCTATTTATTATGTATCTAATATATTATAACATACACTCGCTTAGTGTATATTTATTGAAAACAAATATGAATGCTCTATGAGTTACTTAAGGGGTTAACATAGTATAATCAATTTTATCTTGCTTAGCTCTTTTTTTTTTGTAATTTTTATGTACATTACGATTACGTACTAAAAACCTGTTTAAACAAATCGTAAACCCAATTAACTTTGCATGTACAGTAGCGGACGAAAAATCTGGACAGGAATAAAACTATAATTTTGCCTAATTTTATTTGAATGATTAAATATTCAAATTGCACTATGTTCGGTTTCCTTTTGATAGGAGGAAACTCGCTTCGAATGTTTTTTAACTGATCTTCCGTTGTCCTATTCGGAATTACCTTTTTTGATTCGGCAACATCAAATTTTTTAAGGAAATTTTTTCTTTAATATTCTGGCCCCAACTTCAAAATTAAAGACCTATCATTTTGTGAGAATCTATATCAATATACATACATATATTTATTTTAAGATGAGGTACCGAAAATTTGTAGTCAGAAAAAAATCCTAGCGGTAAAATAAGCTATGACGATCGTACTTAACGATGAACAATGGAAAAGTGGTTCGAATTTTTTGTCCGCCATTGTAATTTCGCAACTATCAAGCATCATACAGCAGTTACAGACTGTAAAAAGCTACTTTACAGTAAACGTACCTACAACGATTACATGAACAAGAGCATCAAGTATGGAAACAGTTGCAGCCTACACACATACATACATGCATACTTATTTGGGTCCACACAAAATCCGTTAATTTGCTCAGCAAGTTGTTATCGATAACGATAAATATTTAACACCAGTTTTATTTTACGCAGTTCGCACTGCTGACACGTGACAGCCTGTTGCTTGCAGTGCCTACGCCGACTTCATCAGCAAGGTCCGCCCAATCGCTGGCAATTCTCCGTGCTCGAGATGAGTGCTATCGCAGCGAGAGGATTAGCCCAGACCAGCGACTGGCGCTGGAACGACAGCAGTACAAGAACTTACCGTATGTGCACCGTTATGTCTACTGCTTCTGGACGCGCCTACAGTTATGGCAGGATGGCATTGGGTTTGATGCGATGCGCATTATCGAGAGCTTTGGTGGCCCGAGACGGTTGAATCTCGAGCAAACCGTGCCGGCCATTAACAGCTGCAATGCGCATGCTCGCCGCTCCTCCCGGACCGTGCTGGACTGGTGTTATAGCGCGTTTGTTTGTGTGCTGCGGACGCCAGTGGGGGATTGGTATCGCCGGCACATGCAGGACGTAATCAATGGCAACGCTTAGCTTTAATTTCGTCAGCAGGTTCCGTTCCAAGGGAGGAGGTTGGTCGAAAGATCTTCGTTGTTGGATTGTATAATGTCTATGAATAATAAAAAGCAAAATACGTGCCTTTTATTTTGGTGTTGTATAATCGGTTTTGAAATTCAAAATCGTCGGCCCTTATACATACGTACATATATTAGCCAACCTTGAAAATCTAGTGTTATTCGCTCTGACTAGAAATAAGTACAGTAAATTCGATTTTCGATAAGTAAATTCGGTGAGGATGGACCAATTGTCCCATACCTAACTGATTTTTGCCTTTTTACAGCTTTGATGCACATTCATCTGCTGGTTGTTCAGACACTTGGAAGTCGTAGTAGACTTGGGCAGCAAAATTCAATAAATTTTATACTGAAGGCTTTGACAAACGAATCTGAAAACCCGGTTAAGATGGAAAATAGAAAACTGCGCGACTTTGGAAAAGCGAAGGAGGACACAATTGATACAATCTCTAATGATGGCAGCACCACGCGCACACTGAAGTCGAAGATAATGGATTCGAACGCCCCATTGGATGTAACTGGCACCGGAACAGATACTATAACCGACTGTGTTGCAAAGCTACCAGAGGAGCAAGTAGCCGATGCTGCACAGGGTAAAAAGCAGCATCAGCAAATTGATGAACAGGCCGGAGGCAATCAGCAGTCGTCTGGAGGGCATGATGCCGCCGATAAAGGTCAGGCTCAGGAGCAGCCAAAGCAGAAGGGCTGCGACAAGTGCGGCAAGAAGTTCGGCCTGACCGGCGGGTTCTCCTGCCGTTGCGGCGGCACATTTTGTGCCTTTCATCGCTATAGCGATCGCCACGATTGCAGCTTCGATTATCGCGAAATGGGCGCCAGCGAAATACGCCGTGATAATCCGTTAGTTGTGCCCGAAAAGCTGCGCAAGCTCTAGCGACTGAGCACCTTAACGCCGGCTTGGCCCTTCTTTCAATTGCAGTTGTTATTGTTATATATATATATTTTTGTTTAATAATTTTTTTGGCATGAGCTGAGCTAAACTGCATTCACCACAAAACAACACACAATAGAAACCGAGCTAGCGCAAATACAAAACACAGAGAACATGTACAACCAAAACCAAAAACAACGAGGCATAGCATAATGTACAATAAATCTTACTAATGTAGCATTATTGTAAAACCACCCACCAATTCCGAATAAGCTGAACGCCTCGAAATTCTATCAGAGGCAACTGGCTATTTGTTTTATTGTAAATAGCAACTAACCGTTAGCTATAGCTAGTCCTCAGTTAAGTAATAAGTACATGTGCCTAATGTTTAGAAAATAGAAATAAATAAATATTTAAGTGAATTCTTAGAATATTGCTTGATTTTCTGGAAATTTTTTCGCAGCTTTTAATAACGTTCAAATATTTAACATTCAAATATATATGTTAGGCGAACCCTTTGGCGCCCTCTTTGTGTGTTTGCACACCAGCGACATCTGTTGACAGCAGCGAACAATTCTGCCAACACGTCGACAGCACTGAAAATGTATCGATAATTTGTTGAAAATGCAAATCTAAATTAGAAAAATAAATAAGCTGACAAATTGTAGCTACAAAATTGCAAAATAAACGACGCCAAACGATAAACATAAACATCAACAAAAAACATTGGAGTCGATGAAAGCGCGCGAATTGTCCACTCGACTTGTGTTGTTCACATTAATGCGCATTTAAATGGAGATGGAGAAAAAAGCCAAAGACCAATTGCGTCGCTACAAGAAATCACGACACACACACTCCAGCAGCGAAAGCTCCAGCACGGACACGGACAGCGGCAGCAGTTCCTACAGCAGTTCCGACAGCGAACGCGACCATCATGGCCATGCCCATCCGCATCAGCGTGCCGCCGAGCGACATCATCGGAAGAAGAAGAGCTCGCGGCGTGCGGGCAGCACGTCGTCAGGAGACGAGCGACGCAAGCGCGATAAGCGTGATCGGGAGCGAGATCGTGATCGGGACAGAGATCATGTCCAAAAGAAACTAGTGGCCAAGCGCAATCACATCAAGCGAAAGCTCAAGGAGGCGCGTCTCAAAAAGCGAGCCGCCGCCGCGCTCAGTGGCCACGGCCATCGCGCCCTCTCGCCGGCCACACAGGCCAAGCTAAAGAAGTTGGCGGAGCGCAAGCATTTGCGGGCCGCCAGCAAAGAACAGCGCGAAAAACTGCGCGGTGTGCATCGCGATCGGGAGCGGGAACGGGAGCGGGATCATCATCGCTTGGGCAGCAGTCGGTCGCCGACGGGCGTCTCCAGCACCACGACCACCACCAAAATACGCATACATCAGGATGTGGTGGGCAAGCGGCAGAAGAGTCCGTGCCCCGGCTCGGGCTTAGGTCCAAACGGCACGCCCGCAGCCCGTATGCATCATCAGCTAATGTCGCGCGAGAAGATCATAATACAGACGCGTGCACGGGGACGCACACCGTCACTGGAACGTGAACGGGAGAGGGAGCGAGAACGCGAGCGCATCGAGCGTGAAAGGGAGCGGGAGCGAGAGCGCGAGCGTGTGGAACGGGAGCATGACCGGCAGCGGCACGAGCACAAGCTGCAGCGCCATGATGATCTATCGCTGCGCGAACGTGAACGGGATCGCCGCGATCGTGAACGGGAACGTGCCGAACGCGAGGCGGCCCGTGACAAGGAGCGGGCCGAGGCATTGGCACGCTGCCAGGAGCGGCAGCGGGAGCGTGAGCGTTTGGCACGCGAAAAGATGCGTCGCCAGGAGGAGGAGGAGGGCAAAAAACCATACGGCGGTGCTGGCGTACGGGATATGGACATGCCAATGCCATACGGCAGCCGCGAACGTTCGCTGGAAACAGTGGAGCGCACGGGTCGACATGTGCGCGACAAGCGCGAACTGGATGTGTATGAGCGTGAGCAGGAATTTATCGAGGCCGAACGACACGGCCTGATCGACGAGATGCGCCGCTATGGCGGTCAAAGACGTCGCGAGCTCAGCCCCTTGCCCGAGCACTATCCGCCGCGCTTGCGAGATCCACGCGATCTCTACTCGGAGGAGGAACGAGAGCGGTAACAACAATAGTCCTATTTAACCACAAAATCATAACAGTTACATATGCTAGTTGATCCAATTACAGTGATTGGAGCGAGCCGTATTTGACCCACCCATGTCCTAGCTCAAAACCCTACATTTCGGTTCTCTTATGCCACGTGCAGATCAAGTTTGTTGGATCATGCTCTTGTCATGCTCTGTCTTGCCCGGATCATGCTCTGCTTCATTTGGCTTCAAATTTTAGACTTAAATTTGTTCACCCATTTCCGATCTTTGGAAAATTAACTGTACTATCTTGAGCTGCAAGTCTCAAGTTATTATTTTACATAGATATTTGAAATGTTGGGTTTTGAGTGTGGAGCACGCATCGAATGAATTTCCACTGAGATCTTTGAAAATGAGATTCAAGCCGAAAAGATGGTTTGCAAAAAAGTTGCAAGTTTTCCGGACATTTTCGGCTGGAATTTCCCACCTTTATCACAATTTATGAGTCAGTATATAGATTTGACTTCTTTGTGTAATTTCTGTTCGCTTCAATAAGCCACGGAACTTGCAAGTTTTCAGCCCCAACAAAAATTCATCTCATATCAATACCTATTTGAACTCAATTCCTATTTGCAGGGCCTACAAGCGTGCATATATGGATGCACGCTACTCTAGGGAGCGTGAGGCGTGGCTGGAGGCGCGCGATCTGCGCGACTATCGTGAATTGGGCGCAGATGATGCGCTCTATCCAGAGGAGCGAGAGCGCATTTTGCGTGAACGTGAGCGGGAGAGAGAGCGAGAACGCGAGCGTTTGCCGTCACGCGGTGATTATCGCGCCGAGTGGGAACGCGACTGGGATGATGATGTAGGCGGCGGTGGCAGTGGCGGTGCAAATGGCAACGGCACGCCCGGACGCGCCAGCGGCTTCGTGGGTGGCCCCAAGCGGCCGAAGCCGCCAACACAGCAAACATCACAGCAGCAGCATCATTCCGCCTCGGAGCCCGATTGGGATGCAGATGAGCGAGAGGAGTGCGGCGATAATGGTGTCGGTGTGGTTAAGAATGAGCCCGCCTGGCTGGAGCATGATCAGCGCGAAAAGCCGCGCTCCTGGCAGCAGTCGAACAGCGACTGGCGGGACAGCGACGAGCCGAACTTTGGGCGAAACAATGGAGCTGGCGTTGATGTGCAACCGCCGCATCATCCACCCTCACCCTCCCCGCATCATCATGTGCATCCACGTGGCGAGCGAGGCGGAGGACGCGGCTTTCGTCGTGGTGGTGGCGGCGGCGGCCCGGGGCATGGCCATGACCATGGCGAACGTGGCTACAGGTCGCACCCACCGCCGCTAATGACTCTGCCAGTGCAGCCACCAGGTGGCTATCATGGTGGCGGTGGCAGCGGGCGTGGCTTTCCGCACAAGCGCATGCCCTATGGAGGCGGTGTTGGCGGCGGCGGCGGTGGCTTTCTCAAGAAGCATCCACATATGCCGCCAACGGCAGCGACTACAGCGGCGTCTGCTACCCAGGCGCTGCCGCATGCCCAGCCCAAGCCGGGCAATGCCGCGGCACAGGCCAGTGCTGTAGCAGCAGCCACCACTGCTGTGGCGGCAGCCAAGGCTGCAGCACAGAGCGCTGCCAATGCCACCACCAATCCGGGCATATTGGCGCAAGTTAGCAAACTGCCAAACATCAAGCAGGAAGATGCATCCGAGGACTCGGCGGGCACATCGGAGCTTGGCCAGAACACCGGAGCTGGTGAGCCAGCATCGGAGCTATCCACAGAGACTTCCATGCGCCAGCTGAAGGAGGAGCCAAAGCCAAACGGCGAGCTAAGCGAGATCAGCGACAGCGATGATGATATACTCAACAAAACGGATAAAGTGAAGCCCAAATGTGAGCTGCAACTGGATAGCGCACTAGCTGGCACCCAAGAGCTCTCCACCGACACGTTGTCCACCAGCGAAGAGCTAAACAAAGGCGAAACACAGCCTCAGTCGCAGACACAGGCACAGGCACAGACAAACATTAAAAGTGAGGAGGTGGACGAGGTGCTGGACTTTGAAGAGATATCAGATGGCGAATTGGAGGAGGATGCTAGGCACAAGGGTAAGAGACAGCAACAGCGAGAGCTCTAACATAAGAATGGATAAATGAATCCTAAGCAAAGTTTGATTCAGGATGACAGCACAAAATTTTAATTCATGCACTTCGCTTTGCAGGCATTGGTGATGCTTTGGGCGTCGACTGGCAGGGTTTAATTGCGGAGACGCGACAGCAGGCGACAGAGCATGCAGCACAGCAGGGCGCCGATCGGAACACCTCCGCCAAGCAGCGCTGGCAGCCACATCGCGTGCTGCTCGACATGGGCATCAGTTTTGGCATGGCCGGTCCACAATATGCCCGTTGCATTATTGAGGAGGCGCGTCAGCAGCTGCTGCAGGAGGAGCAACAAGCGCAGCAGCACCAGATGCTGGTAAAAACGGAGGCCAACTGCGATTCAACGGAGCCTAGCAAGACGCCACCAGCACACGACTATCGCGAGTTGCTGGATACCGAGCATGTGGAGCCGCTGGCCTGTGTCCAGATGGGTTTGCGCAGCGCAGCTGCCGAGCGACAGCGCTTGGTGGGTAATGTCTGCGGACCGGGCAGTCGTGCATTAAGCGCTCGCCAAGATTTACGTTTGCGCCGTCAGCTGTGCGGCCTGCCCGCCCGTGAATGTGACTTTCCACGCAACGTGCCCATTGTCAGCGAGGGACTACGTTCATTGGCCATGCACATGTTCCAGCGCACCCTCGATGTCAAATGAGATCCGATCGCTCGGCGTCGGCTCGAGCAGTTTAGCTATAGACTAGATATACAAATCTATATGCAATGTCCAAATAACATCCCGATCGGCGATGACATTCAAGATAATAATGACGATTAAGAGTCTGTTTGAAGATCATGCCTAATATGGTAATGCGAGCAAGGTCACTTGTGCTTTACCCTAAATACCTTAATACTGTCCGAGATTCCAATAATTGTAGCTATCAAATCAAACAATATTAATGTATATTAGTGGATCACTTGAATTAAAAGTAAATATTGTTCCAATTGTCCTAAAGATAATTTGTAGGCCAAATCGTGAAACATCTTAGGAAAGGAGAGATTGCAATAAGCGTTAGAGACATCGTATATTGGACCCTGTAGTACGTTGAAAACGATGTGCAAATCAAGTTATTAGCGCTACCCGTTCTGGGAAATTTTTTCTCTTCTTTTTAGATGCGAACCGCCTTTCTATGCGATTTTCATAATTTCAAGCAATACATGACTATAGAGCATTATCTCTTTCGTAGCTAATATGACTCGGACTCTCTCTAGCAAGCAACTTTCCTGTCTCTCTCTCTCTCTCCGCCTCGTATTGTAGTAGCAATTACTCGCTTTCGACGAAATCAAGAAACACATTTTTAAAGTTTATTTCGAATCAATTTTTCATACAAAAGCTTTATAGTTCTCCTACTCAACGTCGGTGTGGGCTTTAATCCAATCCACAAAGGGATAGACACGTGCATAGCCATCTGGGTTGGTGGTGCCGCAGCCACCATAGACAAAGCCGGCAATGCCAACAACTTCATTGTCATAGAGGGCGGGTCCACCCGAGTCTCCATTGCAGACACCGTTGTCCGCCTCATGGAGCAGGCACAAGATATTAGGATATCCATATTGAATGCGGCTCTCGCATTCCGCCAGCGACAGCGATTTGAGCGTTGTCCATTGCAGATATCGTGGCAAATCGCCGCCTTGGGTAAGGCGACCCCAGCCGGAGACAATGATGTCAGCGTTGTCTGGCGTATTTTTGGTGGGCAATGCGATCGGCTGGATGTTTGCCGAGTAGATAAAGGGGGTCTCCACGCGAAGTAGAGCCACATCGTTCAGGAAATTGCCATAATCCTCGTGCACAATGATCTCGACTACCTGCACCTGAACGCCTCCTTTGAATCGATCATTGCTGCCGGCACGGATGCTATACCGGCTGGCTGGCTGAATGACTAACTCCCCATTGGCATCCTCGTAGGAAACGCAATGCGCCGCGGTTAGTACCCAGTTCCTCGATATGATTGATCCGCCGCAGGCAAGGGAGTCGCCGTTGCGCAGAGATATTTGATGCGGAAACTGCGCCTGTGTGGCATCCTCGCCGCCCACAATGCGACCGCTGAGACTACCATGTGGTGCTCCATGGCAAACGGCAGCCAGCAGCAAAATCGATCCAATCAAACTGGAAACCATCGTGACAATAACTGAAACGCCCCGCAGGCAACGCACAGTTTTTTATACACGGCGTTTGCCTAATCTGGACTACGATTATTTATAAGGCAACTGGCCACCGAGAAACTAAACTAGATTTCGCCATTTCGATATCTTATCTTCTGACATTCAGCAACGGGATTTATGAGTGCCTCATTTCTTTCAATTACCTTTATAAATGGCAATATAACAGTTGAACACAGTCTTAACGCCACTCGATCGCCGTTCAAATAATTCAGTTGAATTGGATCGATGATGCTCTCTGATCTTGACCACAATCTCCGTTGTCGGCAAAAATGCAAATCAGACTTTCAACCATGGCTGCAATCCTGTTGTTCACATCTATGGAAGCAGATTCGGGTGCAAGCCTTGCCTTGTCACACATTTTCTTAAATCTTTATATCAATATTATAATTTTTCTATTATAATTGCCCGTTCTGCTGGAAATATTGAAAGCCGTAAATATTTTCGTATAGCTCTTGGGGGCTCAATTTAATCTCTACCCACAGATTGATGCTCTGAGACTGAGTTTCTCTTACAAGTTTTGTTTAGGGAATCAAAATTTGTTTGCAGCCTTGAATTTTACCTTTAACGGAGATCGCTCCATAAATAAATGTGTCAGATATTAAAATTGTCGAAAAGGTTCGCATACTTTTCAAATTATTAATGCCTTTTAATATAAAATTATTTAAATTATTATCTTCCGATTTTTTAACACATTTTAATTACATTAACACGACTCTTTGAATTTAAATAACAAATATTGATTTCTATGGGAAAATGGCACTGGCCGAAATCTTAACTGTAAACCAATCGAAAACCTCCTCTGGATTCGCAGAGTTCTGATTAAATAGAATAAAAAGAAAACATTGCCATTTTCTTTTTACGTACACACAAGCACGTAAATTTGTTCATTATTAATTGATTTTTTTTGGTGTAACGGACACGGAATAATGATATATATATTATTATTAATTATAGTAACTGGCCTACAATTAGTTCATACAAAGACGACAATTGAACTGCGATTGTTATTTAAGTCTTAGGGCTACGATTGACAGAAATGTTGTGTAAAATGCGAAAACTTTAAAACTTAAATAAAGAGAATGAATAAACATACACATAATTAAATGGAATGCACGAATTCTGGGAGCTACACAAATTATCCCATCGAGAAAAAAACAAACAAATGAAAATCGATTTTAAAATTAACGGACAAACCAAAAAAAAAAAAAAAAGAACAAAAACAAAAAAGGGAATACTGAATCATATGAACGGGCTGTATAGCTAGATAAGATAGTAAAGCTATGTGGTTTTATAAATAATATAAAGTACTTTAAATTACGTATAGGTGTAATTTGTGTATGCTTTAGTAAACTTCAGTACGAACGCCGCGCCCCGCCCCGAAGAATCTCTCCTAGACGCTGTAGAGGGTGCTGTTGTCCGGTTCCACGGCGACGGCCTGTACTATAAAGCGTCTGCGATCCGCCACATCGCTGGGCGCCGATGGCTGAGGATATAGAAACAAAATCAATATATATATATATATATGTATTAAGATAATTGTATATGATAAGAGGCAGTTGGTTAATGGCTGTTAACTATATATATGGGGAATATCAAGCAGATGCAGGTTTATACCAAGCTGGGTTGATTTAGGATACCGAAGCACATGCAGGATAATATAGATGGGTTCATATGTGGGTATAAATCAACATAAATCAACAAAATACTCACACAATACAACACAAATAACGTTGTGTGTGTTTTGGCCTCAACTCAGCTATAAGTTACATTTGCCTTAAACATTCTCTAAACAAATTCCTAATCATTTAACTTTTTCAATTTTACAAATATTTATATTCATATATATATATATCAATTTTCGAATGCAAACGTATCACAAATTGGTTCAAACAAAATGTTTTTTTTTTTCAAAATTAAATTTTCTATTTCGCTTTTTTGAGCATTTCTGTTGTCAAATAGTTCTTTCTCTCAATCGCTGTTTGTTGCTGTATTGATTGATTGATTATGGTTATGTGACTGTGATGTATGATTTTCGAATTTCTTCTGCAAATAAAGCTGCCTTTCTTATTATAATTTTTTTTTTTAATATTTATCACATATTTGAAACAAACAAACAAACAAACAAACAACAACCACAAGCAAAGGATCTATGAGTTTTCAGTGTGTTATAGAATGTGTGTATTCTAGGAATAATACTCGAGACTTTTGATCTAAAATAAAACGTAAAAGAAAATAAAACAGAAACACATTTTAAATTAGGACATTAACACAACAATTATGCGATAAAACTTAGACAATAAACGAAACGTTCACATACATATTTATATATATATATATATATATATATATGTGCACGAATTGATTCAGATTTTGAAATCCTGAGTGAAAGCTTGTGCGCCTTTCAAGTCTGTTTGCATTGTGGATGAGCGTTAGACAAACAAAACCAACAACCAGCCCGGAAAACAGAACCCACAACCAGAAACGGAACCGGAACCGCAACCGCAACAGAAACTCAATTTGGATCAATCTATCGCCGAGTTGGTGAAATTTCGTTGGCGTCTTTGCCGTCACTCACATCGGTGCATTTGCATTGCGTCTCATCGAAGACGGTGCCGGTGGTGCAGGATTGATTGTAGCGGCAGGCGCAGGTGCAGTTGGCGTCGTCCCAGTACTTGTGATCCGATTGCTCCAGGCATTTGTCGCGCGCATCCGTGTTTTGGCACTCGCAGCGGCACAGATCCTTGCGATACTCCTGGTACGCATTGCAGTCCTCGGCCTTGATGCGGCAATCGCATCTGCAGGCCAAATGCTGCTCCACACTGACAATGGCAGATCCGCGCTTGCTGCTTGCCCCAAAGCGCTCCACCTTCCGGACGCGCAGCTGCAGCGTCTCCGTCTGCGTCGGCTGGCACGAGATCAGCGTGGAGCCGCAGCAGCCATTGCATCGATTGATGCGCGTACACGCCGGCGTATAGTAGACATTCGATGCCGTCTGCTCGCCGGCCTGCTCCGTCAGTGGCTTCAGCTCCACAATGGTGGGCTGTGGTGAGCAGCTCGCGGGCGTTGCATAGCGCACTTCAGCTAAATTGGGTAAGAAACCGATTAGCAATTGCCTTAAGGCGGAGAGGGAATCTATAAAATCGATCTTTACACTTACCACGCGACACGCTGCGCTTAAAGTTCTCTGTGGCAGGAAGAGTAAAATAAAGGATTGCATTAGTTAATCCGAAATACACATACATATTTCTTTTCTTAGCGCTTCTTACCCTTGGAGGACTCGCCGGAGCCATCAGCTTCGCCAAAGTCTGCCGTCACATTGCTCAGTTCCAGCGCGAGCTGTGCGAAAAGAAACGCAAATTTTTAATTGGTATTAATAATAATATATATATTTGTTCTATTATGATTATAAGCATTTCTTTTTACAACAAACGTTTCTTTGCACGAAATCGATAAATATCGATTATCGAAATACGTTTTTTGGCCAAATCTCGGAGCTTATCGGATTCTGTATGTTATGTAGATTCTCGTAGATCATACAAAGCTGCAAAATATCTGACTTCTCGGATAACTTCAACCGTTTCTCACAAAATAGCAAAAATAACGCATTTCTGTAGACATAACTTCGACCTTTGGTATAGGCAGATATTCTAGAGGGAGACTTGAGCACAAACTATTTCAAAAAGTTTGGACGAGAAACTTCCAAGTTATTCAAGAACACATTTTCCATAGTCTAACGAGAAGGGCGGGACAGCTGGGCTTAGGGTAACTAATGGGACATTCCAGACCCGAGAACTTTTGGATTATATTAGGCTAACTAGAGCACACTCTCACTTTCATTTTAAGTACAATAAACTAAGGTCAAAGATCGACAGCTTTCTGTGCTTAGTTCTAAAGAAATGCAATATCGTATAAGAACAGGTTCGGTTCGGTTTATTAACCGAAACATATTTGATTGATATTGCGGCAAATTGTTTATTTTCAATACATTTCTGTGGAAACGTTTGCGTTTTACACGGCGTCACATGCTGTGTCACTCAGAAGTGAGAAACTTCTTTGCCATAAAAGATAAGCTAATGATTAAAACAAAACAAATTAGGTAATAGCTGCTGCAATAGTGAGCATCAGGTGCTCGGCATAAAAGCACGAGATTATAATTCGCAAGTGGTTTAAGCGCAAGCTTGCGAAATGCTTTGCCTGCCATGGAAGCTGCTGGGCCGTCTGCCTGCCTGCCTGGCTCTGCCGACAGTCGATTTCTATAACAATTAGATGTGAAGATTGAAAATGAACAGAGCAACTAAAAAACAGCTGTGTTGCAACACGCGAAGCCCCTAAACAATAACAGAGAAGCATCAACTCATTTATTGCGTTCTTCGATATTCGAACTGTTTGGCTCTGTTTTGTCTGAGAAAAACAGCTAAACAAAGGCTCAGACGAATGCAATCAATAGAAAACACCTGTGCCTGTACCTGCACCTACACCTGTAGATGCGGCAGTATATGTACTATGCATCGTATAGCTCTGCCCCTCAGCAGATTAGTCACTGGCCAGGCCAAACGCGATTCGTTGGCCAACAAATTCCATTGAAACACGCGCAGCATATTTTTCGATTTTTTTTTTCTTTTATTTTGTTTTATGTCGTCCAGAGCCAAACAACTTTGAGAGCTGAGTCAACCCGGGGATAGGGTATTCAAGCCACAGCGTATTCCCTGCGAAACACGTGCCAAATGCCATTTGGGGCTTAGCTGTTTGTTGTATTGCCTGATTGACCAATTGACACGTCGCTCGCATTGGCGTCAATCGCGTCGTCGAGTCGCGGCTTCGTGCCTTGACCATGAATCATGGTGTCGCACCATGACCAGCTGCCGCTAGTTGCCATTTAGACGCTACTAACTAATTAGCACGTAAACAGAAGGAGAGACAAAGAGAGAGAGAGAGAGAGAGAGGGAGAGTGGGTACGAAAATAGTTAGCTTTTCAAGCTGTTCAAACAAGAAAATTCCTTGTTATTTTATGCCCTGAACCCATTCCAATTTGGTTTACGCCTCGATCTCGAAAACTATGCGAGCTAGAAACTTGAAATTTGGAACGTAGCTCCTCCATGTGCTCAAGCAAAAAAGGTTTGTTTCCGTTCAGCGATGGCTTGCCGCGTTTTCATAGGGAAATCCCGTTCTTTTTTTAGCATAAATCGGAGCTTTTAGGTAACAAAATATTTGATTTCCTCACAATTGGGCGAGCTATAATCATCTGCTTTGGTATTTACACACATTTGTATGCCGTATTTATGCCCTGAAAATTGCATAAGGATCGGACATTAAATACCGAAGTTAACCAAATTTACTGTGAGGCTAAGGGAGATCGTGCCTGTCCGTGGCTGTTTCCGTGTATGTGTGCATATTAAGAAGATAAAATTCTTATTAGGGACCTATTTTGTGCAGTGTAAGATCGTAGTAGGCACTGTCCGGTTGCTAAAGATGTGAAATTAACCACAAACTATATGGAGCAGATCCTAGTAGCATTTAGAAAGAGGGCAACACATAAATTCAAATCAATATACATTATTACCACAAATGCAACACACAAATTAAGGGGAGAAGGAAACCATAACACAAAACTTAAATTTACGGAACCGTGCATCAACAACGTGCTGAACAACCTGCATTCATGTGGAGCTTATATGGGGTAAGTGGCAACATGGACAAATACTCGATATATATATATATATACATATATACATATATACATATATATAGATCTAAACAAAATCGACGGAACGTGTCGACAAGTGAGTGTTCAGATTTCCGGGGGATTAAATAACGAGACATTTAAGATAAGTGGAAATTCATTTATGAAAGTCAAGATATTTGCAAACAACATAAATGAGCTGTTCCTGCAAAAATATGGCTTGTTTTCCTAGCTAGGTAATGCCCATGTAAACATCCAAGTATTCCAAGCATTATTTACAGGTAGCTTTCAAAGATTAACTAAACTTTAACGCGTCATTCGATTAGGCCCAACGTTTCCGTTGCGAGGAACAATAAAAATTCCATTCACATATTGCAGTCGCAGTTCTAAGAAAAGCGGAAGGCGGCGAAATGCGATCCAATTGTTTTTACTGATAACTGTAACTGTAACTGTATCCGTATCCGTATCTGTATCTGTATCTATATCTTGGTCTGTATCTGTATCTATGTAAACACACGCGTAACGTTTGTTTACTGCCACCTCGCATAAATATTCCAAAAATATCATTTCCGTTGCGACTTCTGCTTTGAGGTGGAGGCGCTGCCCTACGCAGGTGGGAGTGCAGCGAATGGGGGGGGGGGGGGGATTTATCTTTTAATTGGCAAAGCAAATACAAGTGTGAGGTGGCCGCATGAGTAACGCCTAATTAAAGCGGAATGTGCGCGCTATTTGTCTTGGCATCAAAAGGCGGCCACTATCAATGCCAGGGGCCAGGGCACGCTGTCCGTTTGCGTGGCTCTTATCAAAGCGGGCTGTTGGCGCTGCAACTGCAACTGCAACGGGGTGCTGACCCAAATATGCAACGTCTCGCTGCGACGCGTTGGCGCCAAGCTGTGTTTACTCACCGTGACAGGCTCAACAGATGCGGCTGCTGCGCCCTGGCAGCAGCTCGTCGCCTCCGCTGCCTCGACTTCGGCGGCAGCATCGTCTATTGCACGCTGCGGCCGCGTATAGATGCGCGACTGCGCAGTCGCAGCGGCAGTCGTAACGGCTGCGCCGCAGCTGAACAGCAGCAGCAGCAACAGTGCCGAAAATTGCTTTGACATTTGGCGTCGGCGTCGCTGCTGCGCATGCTGTAAGTCGCTGCTGCTGCTGCTGCAACTGCGCGTTGTATGCTGGGTTTGTGTCATGGCTAAACGTCTGTTGTTGGCGCGCTGTTAGCGTGTGCACTGTTATCGCTGGCTGTCTGTCACTTGTTGTTGTCTGCAAATAGAGCAAAGCCGTGGAAATAATGAGTGAGCGCGAAAGAGAGAGAGAGCACAACACTTAACATGTTTGTATTTTGAAGCTTATTCAAGCAGCAGAGCTTTTCATTTGTCTACTTGACTCTGATTTATGGCAAAATTTATGATGAGCGAGAAGACGTCAGTGGAGGATGTGGTTGCTGGTTGGTTCTGTTAGCTGATTTATTTATGGGCTAGTCAGCGGCTGTACGAGTCAATGCAGCAGGTATGCGCACACACACGCACACCAATAACATACATCCACCCACCCACTCACAGACTTGCAGACAGAACCAACTGGAATTGGGGTCAGTATTTGTCGTTGTATTGTTGTCAACTTTAAGTGACAAAACCTTTTTTATGGTTAACTTGACATTGATACAAAAGTAGACGAAACAATAAATAAAGAATAACAACAAATGCAGCGTTATCATAAATATACACACTCGCACATGCATACACAAGTACATATATTTGTATATTTCTGTATGTGTGGATGCGTGTGTGAGCTCACAGCCATGCGTCGGGCATATCAATAAGTAAATCATCAAACTGATTGCTTGGGTATTCAGCAAAAGGCAGCTGACCGACTTGAAAATACCCTGTGCTGAGTGAAAGAGCCCTTTACCGAACCGAACAAAATGTGTTTCATCCAATATCCATAGTAATAATATAAGAAATCATAATAATTTGAATCAGTCGCTAGTTTGATTTGCGGTTTGAACCAACACCCAACCTTTTGGTTCAAATCTTGACTTATCATGCATTTTCCATAAAACAATTCCATTTGTAATTTCTAATTGTCCGTTCTACAGAGAATATTACAAGCCGTAAATATTTTCATATTTTCATCAATATCAGTTGAGTCTTCATCCCTTTAGTGCAATGCCATGCTTAAACGTGCATACCCTTTGTACCCTGACTTCCATGTAGGATAGTTGAATACGCGACACTTGCCACTATTGGCCATGAATGGACAATGTTTGTTTTGTTGGCCTGGTTGATCTGACTCTTCAATCAGCTGGCTACTTCGATAAGCTGGCGCGTAGGCTTCTTGTCCGGAAGCATGAAAAACAACAAGCAAGAATGTTGCAGGCGGATGCAGCCGATTGCGTGATACTCTTTCACAGTCCAACAGCTGGAAACAGGCTACCCATTCATAGAGCGATATAGATCTTTGCCACGCCCCCAGTGGGTAGGCAAAGGGTTTGATCTATAGAGCACCTCCATAAGTAGTCAGTTCAGTCCAAATCCAGATCTAGCTCTAAAAACTGCTATTTGCCGCGCCCCCGTGGGCGTATATATATAATCCTAGCACTTTACTGAAAGCTATTCAATATAGTAATCAGCATAATAATAAAAAAAAATGCCTGAAAAGTGTTTTCTATAAATCACATTTTTGTCCGATAATTTGCAATATCCCATTATTTCCTTGGTTATAATAAAAGATATATATATATATACACTAGCTAGGATGTTTGTATGTAGTCAAATAAGAAAGACTGACAAGACAATTCATTGTCCTGATCGCAGCGGACAATACCCTATAAATTCGTGACAGAACTACAAAACGCTACGCAAAGGTATTCACGCATAGGAAAAGGTTTCCTAATTTCCGGCATACGTCTTGGGAAATTCTTTCGGCGTGACACACACCGCATAGAGCGGAGGAAATGAAAATATTTTAAAATTTGCATTTCATAATAAAGCAAAGGCTACGAAAGATTGCAGTAAAACGATAAGATGGTTAAAAGGAGAATGACCTTAAAAAAAATATGGTTCACATGTGATTATAAAACTAATTTATTTCTCAGTTTTGAACTTCATATTGTTGAACAATGAAAGACGGAGTTTTTGTTTTTTAAATTATAGAACTCAAATATTAATACGCACTTTTTGTAATTGTAACAAGTTCTATAAATGTGAAGTTATATATTAAAAGCATTGTATAAAAAAGAAAGTAGTTTAGATGTTTCGCTTCGATCGAAACATTTGCCAAAGCGGAAATTTAATTATGTTTTTATGAATGGATTCGATATCTCAACGATAATTTAATTATGTTGAAGAGAAATACAAAATTAAAAGGCGAATCTTTTAATTAAAGTTCCCCATATCAAGCTGAAGTCCTTACATATTGTGTGGTCTATGTATGTACATACATATGTACGTATATATGTGCCTGTGTGTGCAGATACATGCACATAGCATGTATGTATGTATATACATACATACATACATTGGCATGCATAGCTATGAAAATTCTTATTATAGGTCAGTGAGCGCGTTTCATTTTCATTTGCTGCTGCGGCTGCTGCTGCTGCGGCTGTTGTTTGCCGATAATGGCACGCAAAACAAAAACAAAGCATGCAAACGCTGATAGCGTACAGCTCAAGGCAGTTTATCAGCTAAGCAGCAGCCGCAGCCGCAGCAGCTACAATAATAACACCAATGCGTTGCAATTCATTCATGAAAATGCAACAATATGCAAAATGGCCCCCCACGAGTTGCAAGCATTTGAAAGCTCGCGCGAGCCGAAGAATGCCACGCATAAAAAAAATGACAAAAACCAGAAATGGAATGCCACAAGAGACGAGCGATAGGGTGCGTGAGTGTATTGGTGTGTACGAGTGAGTGTGTGTGTGTGTTGTATGCGCTTGCAGGTTGTTTAAAAATAGCTTTAGCTCTTAAAGTCAGCAGCGTCACAGTACCTAACGGTAAGAGAAGTTTGCCTAAACGTATTAAAAGCTTAGTTTTACAGCGTAGCCAATTACAATAACATAAATATTTATGTACATACATGCAAGCGTTTTTTTTTTTGTGTACACACTGGTGATGCCTGCACAAAACACATGCGCACGCGTAGAAGTGTTTATTTATGTAATCAGCGAGACAAAAACAACAATCATATGTGCGCTACTATCAATGCGCCAGCCTTTTTTTCTTATTATTATTTCTTTCTTTTCTTTGCCATTAAGCAAACAAATGCTGATTGATATGACAGCAGTTTTCTGTTTGTTGTTGTTTTTGTATGTTGCTCGCTCACCTGCGTGATTCATGGGTGGCTGCAGGAAGCAGCAAATTTAAAAATCAGTCAGTTAACAGGGCGCTGTTAGCATGAGTCAAGGCTATTAGCTGCTACGACAACTGTTAAATGCAAGGCAATATCGGTTTTCGCAATATTTTAATATATAAACGAAAGGTAAATGTGTGTGCGTGTGTATACCTAGACGTGCATACATATATGTATGTGAATACATACATAGAAAAATTGGCGCTGCGCAGCCGCCGGCGCCGCTTATCACTAATCGTGCGGTATTTAGTCATGCGTTACGGCGGTAACAACAGCAGCGCATGCCAATGTCGTCTATGACTACGTTGCCTGCGTACAGATTACAAATTAAGCACGTTTTAATTAATAAGTCAATGCGTTTGCATTGTATTGTCGTTAACCGATTGCTGCTGTCGTAGTCGTTATTGCTGCTGCTGCGGTTTTACCCGTTCTGCCAGACACATTGCGGCGCGGTGCGTCATGCCGCTCCCGTTGCCAGGTAAGGTCTCAGTCGTCTCAGCCATCTTTGCCAGCAAAGCTTTCCCATTGCGCACGAGTGCCAATTTCAATTTCCAGCAATGCCACCCCAACAAACAGCAAACAACATACAACAACAAGCAGCAGAAATAACAATAACAGAAAAACAAAAGGGCCATATACAACAGAGAGACAGATAACAGAAGCGTCTGCGCGCCGCGCACGCAAAAAGGCAAATCAATTTCAATTATAGAGTGCTTTAGTGTGAGGGGTATTCGACGGCAGATGCCCTGTACAAAGCTCGGGCAAGAATTCAAATATTCTAGATCTTTGGGTACCTTACTCTAATCAAAATCCATATCTCTATATATAAAGTATGCGAATGGAAAACAATATCGCCAATAAATGAACTCGTTCTGCATATGAAATACACGATTATATGCATATGTCATATTGCAATATTCTAGCTCCTTATGAAGATTTAGCTTAATCGACTTAGCTCAGCGGCCTGTTCAAGAATATATAACTACACAACTTTTTGGATGCTTTACCTCTACCGGCTGCATAAATTTGCACAAGCCGAGTATACCCTTTCTTAAGTCATTTTAAACGGGAAAAGGGTATAAAAAATAAGTAAAAGTGCTTTGGTCAGAGATTCTCGTCCAGGATATACCCTGCATTAAGCTGTTGCAAGTGCAATATAACATATATATAATATAAATACATATATATGTATATAATTAAATTTTAAGCTAAAATGTATATATTTTTAAGGGTTGGCTATGATCGCCTTTTGCCAAAAAGCCCTTGCACATTTTGTAGCATAATAAGTAAAGTTTATTGTAAGATACCCCTTGTTAATATATGAAAAGGGAAGATATTCGTGGCTGGGGCATGTTTAGTATGCTTAATAACTACATGTCTGCGCCAGCTCTGAGGTAGAGGGCTAGTCTTGCGGGCGACTGGGGCAATGTTACAAGATAAATTATGGATTTGATGGGCCCCAAGCGGCTTGGTAGATTGAATCGTTGAGTTCACAGCTCGGTGGTCGAGGGCAAAAACCCAGGAAAACAAAATTGAGAGCGTGGAGGGAATAAGATTTCATATTGATAAAAACTCTGTATTGTGAATATTCTATAAGATTTGCGCAATTTTGTTGTTGTTGTTAAGTATTCAGTTCGAAATCCCATTAAAACTAGAAGCATGTGTAAACAGATTATAGCTATGATGATTTATAAATCCAATTGAACCTGTCCCGGCTCAAACACTTAAATTCCAGTTTAAGCGGGTTTTTTTTTTCAAAACAAAAATAGTTGTTTTCCTGAAGATGCGTTTATGAAATTGAATTTGCAGCAGAATTGAATAAAGCTTAGATATATTTATTGGATTATTTTATTTTAAATTATTTATATTATTTTAAAGGATAGATAACAATTCTTTTCGGTTTGACGATATTGAAATTTAGTTTATTTATTTTTTATTTTGGATTAATTATATTTTAAATGATGGATAAGGATTCGCTTAAGTTTGATAATATTGAATTATAGTTTATTTATAGATTGAAGGCTTGTTTTTTCTCAGCTAAAGATTTATCAATTGTTGCCCCAGTAATGCAATTAATCTAATTTTGTTTGGCTAATTCAATTTGCACATTATACACGCTTGATTCAAGTATTTGTTTTAACTCTCCGTTGATTATAAAACACGTTGGAATATGCGTTAAGTCAAGCGCAACGATTTGCACGGGGTTTTTTTATTATTGTTTTTTTTTTTAAATTTATTTTTAGTTTGTGTGGTTTTTTTGTTTTACTTCAACAACATTAAGTACCAAATTACAAATTACAATTCGCTGTGATGACTGATCAACTGTTGTTCTGGTTTTAGTTATTTAAAGCGACAATAACAATAGCAACAAAAGCTTTAGGCCCAAATAGCAAAACAATTCACAAACAAAAACAAATGTTAAATTAAAGCAACAAAAAAAAAATACAAAAACAATAACAAAAAGTTGTCGACTGAGGGTCGCGTTCGGTGATCGCCAGTTTTATTTCGTTTTTTTTGGTAGTTAAGTTAAATTTGTTTTGTTTTTGCATATGCACTTACGCGAAATCTCGGCTCTCTCGTTAACACAAATCTAATGTGAAACACAAGTTTAATTTTATCTTTTTTTTTTTTTTGCAGAATGCACGTACAAAAACAAAAACAAGAATTGTTAACTGTTTGGCGTCGGCAGCGACAACAACGTGACAATCCAAACACAAGCACGATTCGTTCAAAACTGTCGCCTGTGTGGGCCAACAGCAAGACTTTTAATGACAATAACGTTTAATTCGCTGCCGCCGCTGTTGCGCTCCGACGCTCTCAGTTCGTAACGGACGCGCTCCCAGCCGCTCGCGCACGGCTGCTGCGATCACAACGTTTTTATTTTTTTCTTTTCCTTCTCTTACAGTAACTGTTAAGGCAGGCGGCGGCTGACTGCTGTGTGCAAATGCTTGGGGGTGCAGCAGGTGCGCTGTTAATTAACAGAGCATGTGTAGGCGCTTTTAAGCGCCAGCCAAAGGTTTTAAAAGTCAAACAACTTTTCACAGATGTCAAATATTTGTGTGTGTGTGTGTACGTACACGAATATATAGAACTTATGTGCAATTTGTAACACGCATTTACAATGCGCTGCTAAGCTAATGCATTTACTTCATATTTAAAAAGGCACAATTTAAATAAGATATACATAGTCGTTTTAAGTTCAGATTTTACCATTTTATATATACATACTTATATTATGTATTTTACTAAAACACGATCGATTTGTATGGTGATAATCACAAAGTGGACTAAGATTATATAATTGAATAACCTGATATATACATATATCATATCGTTTCAACCTGTTGGCCGAATATAAGAGATCTTATAAAGCACACATATCAACAGCCAGGTCATGTCTATTTTATACTCAATTTTACATGCATGCATGTGAGACCACCTTTCTATGCGATTCGACTTTTTGTAAAACGCTTCTCCATTTTCTACATCTTTTTTCGACCAGCCCGCGCAATTTTCAAAAAACTCATATTTTCCTCCGTTTGAAAGTCGGGTTACCATTTAAGCTGTTAATTACTATCGAAAGGGTATTGTGTCGTCAGTATTAAGCCCTGAGTACCGGAAAACATTAAGTTGACTTGATTCTGCCAGAGCATTATCCAATTTTCCTATTGACAAATATGAACTAGAAAAGTGTAGAACTTACCTCTTTATAAGTTTGAAGAATGTTTAAGCTCAATGTGGCGCGTGAGATCGATGGATCGAAAGAACTGCGTGTTGCATAGATTGCAGATGTGTTTTATATGTCCCCGCTCGGACAACATGTGCTCGGTAAGATGACTAATTTGGGCAAACGATTTGCCGCACTCGGGACAGACGTGCGCCCGTTCCAGGTGCTTGCTCCTCATGTGCTTCAGCAAATGATCGGCGGTGGTGAAATCCGCTTGGCACACGGTACAAATGTGGGCGCGCAATAGTACATGCTGGCGCTGCAAGTGTGCTCGGATGGCCTCCCGATTTTTGTGCGATTTGCCACAGAAAATGCAGTCAAGTGGATTGCGATTATGCGATTTCTCAATGTGCTTGAGCAGACTGATGCTGCCGGTGTATCCATTGGCACAAAGTGGACAAACATAGGCGCTGGGCTTGGGCTTTGGATCGGCAATGCAGGACTCCTTATCCAAATCCATGGGCCAGCCAAATGTGAGATCATCGTCCCAATCAACAGTAGGCAGCAGCTCGTCAATGTTCTCCTCAAGCATTTCCAGATCCTCAGTCTCGTCGACAACGCTGCCATCGCCTTGCAGACTATGGTCGCTTTCGGCATGGGCAATCAGGTCGCTCATGCAGCTAAACGCCTTCGCGTCGTTGCAGTTGTCCGCGCACATGGCGCAGTAGAAGAGCGAGTGTTCGCCATGCCATGACACCACATGCTTGTACAGGAATATTGATGAGCTGTAGCGCTTGCCAAATGTGCCACACTGCAGGCACATATAGCGGCCGTCCGTGTGTTTGCGTTGGATGTGCCGCTTACGCAGCTGCTCATCGCCATACAATGTAAGGCAATATTTGCATATGTGCAGTCGGGCGATCCGCGTATCGCACAGCTGCTCATGTGCCTTGCAGACGAGAAACCGAGGAAAGGCCACCAAACAGGAGCGACAGTAATAGAGGCGTCCAGTTTCAGGCTTCCTGCTGTTTGTTGCGTTTGCAACCAGTTTACCTTGATTTTTTATCTTCGAGTTTTTAGGTAATATGCACTTCGGTTCCATGGCGCGCTTTTGTTTTTTGTTATAGCCAGCGGCCGAATTAAAAACCAAGTTTGTTGTGATCATATCGATAAATCGATATTCACCGTATCTATTCACTGAATGCTAAACATTTCGACACATTTTGCATTTATCAAACATGTACAAATTAATCAGAAAAGTTTTTAATTTGCAAATATAAGTGTTAAGCAAACAACGTTATCATGTGTAATGTGGTTAAGTAACCCAATGTTATAAAATACTACAAATAAACTAACCGATGTACTATCGATATAAAACTCAATTTTTTGAATTGCAATTTAGCGCTTCGCATCAGACACCTAGGAATTAAAAAACGTTTAAGTTCTAGAAATAAAAGATTTTACAAACGTTTATTGTATTTCCTTAAATGCAATACGCAGTTAATTGTAGAAAATTAGCGATTGCCTGCTAAAAGCAGCTGCAGAACGATATATATTTTTCGTAAGCAATCGATATATATGGCACATAGGGACAATCAGTTGTTAAATGACATCACTAGCATGCATTGGCAGCACTTGCATTCGCAATTATCGTGCAATCGTATCGATAGGCATTGATGCACCCATATTTTGTACATCCCTACACTGTTGCATTTGCATAGCCAAAAAAAATGCCAACCTAAATAGTTGACTTTGCGTTTATTGTATTTCGATTTCGATAAAGGCGAATACATTTTGTGATTCCAATACCCGTATCCCCCTCCCTCCTACAGCAAAGAAAACGACTCGAGATGAGCGACGCATGCGAACGGGAGCAGCGCAGCGAAAAGTGCGCCTCGCCGAAAACTGCATCAGCCACGGCGTCGATGACGTTGGCGTCAACAGCCTTGGAATCGCAGTCACACAACACAGCAGGACAACAGCAGCAGCAAGAAATATCATCCATGGCCAGTGGCAGTACACCATCATCAACAGCGCCAGCTGCTGGACGACAACAACAGCAGCAACTGCTGCGTCCTAACGAGAGCGACATACGAGAGCTGCGCGAGATTATACACTTGCTGTGGGGCGACAGTGTGCGCGAAGATGTATTCAAGCGTTGGTCTCAAGGTAAGTCGATGTGTTGCACCACCCGAAACGACAGCGCCCCCAAACAGCGCGCGCTTTTCGTGTGTGTGCGTGCGTAGGTGTGCATGTATGTGTGTGTGTATCTCTGTACAATTATAAATGCATTTGCAGGCTTTGAGTTTAGTGATGTGGAGCCCTCGGCTTTGGTGCAAAAACAGGGCGGTCCTTGTGCTGTGATAGCGCCCGTGCAGGCGTACTTGCTTAAGATAATTATCATGGACATGCCAGGCATACAATTAACAAAGGTAAGTTCAGCCCACGCATCCGCCCACGCACCCACCCACACGACACTGCCCCTGGCAATAGTAAAACGCTTTATTCTCATTACCAGCTGCCCAGTGACAAATGTCAGAGTTTGCTCATCGAAGCTTTGTGCAACATATTGAAGAATTGCCGAGCGCCGCGTTATAAAATTGTCACACTGCAACGGCGATCAACCAAAGAGCGTCGCCTGACGCCGCCCACTGATGCAATTGAAGCGGCTGTTGAGGCGGAGGAGACAATTGGAATTGATGCAGCTGTTAACGCCGCTCCTGCTGCTACTGTCGCAACCAAAAACGATGCAGCATTGGCCACCACACGCTTGAATTTGGAACTGACACCAGATCAATTCCATGAGCGCCTGCATACGCTCCACTTTGAGCACATTGCCGAGGTGGCTCGCTACTATGTGGAAAACTATAGTCAGCTATCGAATACGTACGGTGTGCTGTTGTTTATGTATTCGGTATTCCTAACCAAGGGCACCGAGCAGGTGACATCTGATATATCGGACACATCGGAGCCGCTGATACACAGCACATATGGCTATGGGGCACAATCGTTGATCAATCTGATGCTAACTGGACGCGCCGTTGCCCATGTCTGGGACAATGAGCAGGATGTGGGCGGTCTAAAGCTGCGTGGCATTTGTGAGCAGAGCGATATTGGATTTATAACACTTATGGAGCAGATGCGCTACTGTACAGTGGGCTCGTTTTTTAAGAATCCACGCTACCCAGTATGGGTAATGGGCTCTGACACGCATTTAACTGGTACGTAATACTACTTATCCGTATATCATATGTATTGACATTCCATTTTGGGCTACAGTTTTGTTTAGCAATGAAAAGAGGCTCGTCTCGCCAGAGACACCATCGGAGACGGGACGTCGGATCTTCAAGTCGTACGATCCGGAGGGCAACAATTTCATATCGAGCACCTTGCTCCGTGATGTGCTAGCCGCATTGAATCTGGTCAGCGAGCCGGGATAGTAAGTTGCTCCTGACCTCTGCTGCTAGACGAGTGCCTAATTTCTTCATCTCATCCCCTTACACCAAACATAGTGTTAGTCTCATGCAAAAGCGTTTGGATCCAGAGAATCTCGGCATCATACTTTTGAATGCCTTCATGGATGAATTCTTTCCGCTGGAGCGCCGCTCAACGCCGGATACGTTCGAGCTGCTGCACTACAATGGCATACCCGGCTCCAATGATAACAACAAGGTGAGCATTCAGCTTGCTAACGTGCTCCAATTATCAATTAATATGACTCACTGAAGGCATCCCTTTAATCCCTTATTATAATCTAAAACAGGAGCATGAGTTGAGTTGTCCGTCTGTTATTAGTCTCTCAGTTTCGAGGCTGCCTTGAAGAACATTGGCATAGATTTCTTCGTGGACTGCAGGCAGCACACATGCTGGATCGCAGCAGTAATCATTAAGCTGAATTCGATTTCTGTAAGGTGTCTCCACCAAAATTACTTGTATTTTTATGCTGCCAACATGTTGTTGGCAAAAACCTATCGTATATTTTGAACTGTACTGTTCGCACCTTCCTTAAGGGCTTTCCGATTTATATAGTATTATATTTGCTGTTTTTTTTTTTTAATTTATGAACATTGGTTGGTACGAAAGATAATTAGGCAAATTCAGAATTGAGTTCAGGTTATCTTTTTATCGAACACTGCACTTGATTATTCTTACTTGTTAAACCCTTATAATGGTTATTATACTTTTGCCACGAAGCACACATTTTCGACCCAATTTAGCCATATAGTCTAATCCGTCTGTCCGTTTCTATGCAAAAAAGTCTCAATTTTAACGCTATTGCTATGAGATTTCGCATAGATCCGTGTTGCGGTTGCAGGCAGTACTTATGTCGGAACAAACCGGAGCTGACTAATATATTATATAGATGTGTTTGTTTGTTTTGAAAGAAATCTTGACAAAATAAGCAAAATCTTCAATCAACATTGGACCACTATATCTCATAGTTGCCGTAGGAAAATATTCTGCTTTCTTAACCAGTTCTATCAGTTCCGGACTATATCATATAGCATAGCTATATGCAAGAATCGATCCGATCGAAACTGAGATTTTCTTTGTCAAGATCTTGTATGGGGAACTTTTTTGTTTATTAAGATATCTTAACCAAACTCGCCATTTATTGGTTAGACTATGCTGCGTACATATGAGTCAGATCCCATCAATATCGAACTACTTAAGTATAAACCACTATAGAAAGATATTTTTCTGTTTATTTAACTAAGCATTGACGATCAAACCTTTCTCACACTATGTTCACAAGGGTATTAAATCTTCGGCGTGCCGAAGTTATCCTAACTTTCTCGGTTTTATTTGCCCTAGCATTTCTTTGCATGTCATCTATTTAATGAGAGTGTCTTCTATTTTCACACAGGTGCGCTACTACTGTGGCTCGGCCATTTTGCTGGAGGGCGATCTCAAGTCGATTTGCACCTCCAATCCGATGGTCACCTGCCTGCAGACCAAGTGGCCCAACATTGAGATCAATTGGCATGATGCATACATGCCCTCATTGAATTGACGTCCTTATTAAAAAGATGAAAGATGTTAAAGCGAAGGCAAAGGCAGCCACAATAAAATAACAACAACAACAAACATAAAACAACAACAACAACTAGAGAGCAAAAGTAGCAGCAAAAAAAAATGATGCCATGCACATCTTTATTTCAAACACCTTTCAATTGTTTATTGATAATTTATTGAAAAACGTTTAAAAAACAACCAAAAAAAATGCAAACAAACAAATATGAAAAAAATGCAACATAAAAAAGAAGAGAGAAGAAAACTAACACCAACTTACACACACGGCTACACTTGATTACACACACACACACACAAACACACACGACAGGCACACACTTACATGCATAGAGGGTATGCAGAAATTTTAATTTTGCAACAATAATGATCTAAACATGAGCGCATCATTATGCATAAAAACATATTGAAATGTAATTATTGTTTGCCATTGTAATTATAAGACCCAGGAAATTATTATACATATTATAACCCAATAAGACACAGCCCGAAAATGAAATAACTACAAAATTAGCGAATAAATCACACACACACACACACACACAGAGACACATGCACCCACACACACTCTCACACACATTAAGAACAAAAATTTTTGTTTATGGCCTTTTAACAAATTAATTGTAGTGTTTAAAACAATTTAATAAAATTAAAAACCAATTAAACGCGTAAACATTAAGTGCAAACCGCAATACTGCCATTACGCAGCGTGTAAAATAACAGTTATTTTTGGCACGTCGAATATCAGATACCCTCGCAGAAACATATGGCTTATGCTTAAGCCGGAGATAGGAATTGATTGTCTCTTCAGGAGCTGCAATATTTGCTAGTTGACTGTAGACACTATTTTTCTCATATGCTAGGAGCACAGATAAGCACGTTACCGATCTTGTTTCGGATCTATGCACCGTTCCATGACAACTGAGGACCTGGCTGTTGATTCCTCCCTCTTTGGGATCGTAGATGCGTTAAACATTTCATGACAATATTCAAAAGCCATTTGCGAAGGTAACTGAACATTTGATAGAACAGTTCTGAACTTCTTCGTTATATTTAACTACTTGCCTGCAAATAAACTAATCAACTGCCTAATACTGCGAGGAGCTTCGATGGAGCAACGATTGATGGGGAATGTACAACATCGGTTAACATCAACTTCAACTCCGGGCATGGCTTGTTAACTATTTTTATGTTTTTAGCGTAAACTAGATGTGTCATCAATTTAATGGCTCAAACCTTTGTCACAAATTTTGTTAGATTTCAGTTTAAAATTCAGTTCCTATTTAACAATCAAATGCAATAACCGGGCTAATTTTGATATCTACCCAAATTGGATGTCTCATAAATAGGATTAGATAATTACAGATGTTAAGACGATAGTTATTTATGCCTTGAGAGTCTACCATCCGTTTATTTTAAAGAAAGAATATACCTTGGCTCGGTTGTCTTTGTGGACAACTCCTTTGATTAAAGGTACGGTAAATGTATTGAAATTCGTACAACAGGAATTCGAACCATGTTCTTAGACATTTTTATCCCAAAGAATATGTTGAAGAATTTAAGAATATGATCGTTATTGATGGACACTCACAGATGGAAATAAAATACATTTGATTTTGTTATATGTAAAAACGAGTAAGTGCGCAAAAGCTATGATTCACGATTAAGGTATATATATATATAGTATATGTATATATATATATATCATTGTTATTAATTTTTCACATAATCTTTAAACGCAGTTTACATTTTATTGCAAATTTTTTGTTCTTTTTCATGATTATATATAATTAAATTTGGTTTTTTTTTTTTGAGAAAAATATTTCAAAGTTGTGTGTATTTTAACCTTCTTATTCATAAACTAGATAAAAGTAATTTAATACGCAAGTATTCAAGCAGTGATTCAGTTTGAAAAAGCGTATTTCATTATCCTAGTTTTTATATGTTTGTTTTTCATTTTCTTCAGAAGTTTCGCAGATGAGTATCGCAGCCATTTACCATCTAGCGACATCTGCCCTGTATGGAGTGCCGCTTACTTCTCCTCACACCATTCGTTCTCCTTGCGCACCTGCTCCTCTTCGGCAGGAGTAAAATCTTTCTTGATGTTGAACGTCTTGCGGATGTCCTCGGGTGTTTTCCCCTTGATCATATTGGCAACCGTCTTGCAGGTTAGCTCCAGCAAGCCTTTAATATCCAAGTAATTGGCCGCCAAGATCAGTTCGAAAAGTGTGCCTTGGTCAACTTTCAGAAAATCGGCATCCCATGATGTGATGTCATCGGTGCGCTTCTCCTTGCTCTCATCATCCTCGGTAGGCTGTGGATCATCCTTGTGATAGTTGGCCCAGGTCAACACTTTTCTCAAAATTGTCGAATTCACATTCGGCAATGGCACAATGGCATTCTCATCATCCTCCATTCCGCAATCCTCCAGCATGGTGCGAATTGTACCGGAGCACTTGGCAATTTGTATATCGGTATCGAAAATTTCCTCATCAGATGACTGCAACTTTATGTTCGGCATCTTGATCTGCAAATAATGCAAAAAAAAAGAAGCGAAATTAGTTCAAATTCGTGTTAAGAAAAATGCTTGGCGGCATTCACTCATGCATTTACATACATGTGCATTTGTATATACAGACAAACATACATATGTGTGTGTGCATGTGCTCATGCTGTAAATACAAGCAACTGCCGATTACACAAAGCCCTGCGCATACAATAAATTTGTATAGAAATTAACAAGAAGCCAGTCAACACACGTGTATTTAAACGGTTAAACATTGCAACTTCGTGAATTTCGCAAAAATCGTAACGCATATTTAATTTCCTTTATGACGCTGACTACTTACCACAATGACAAATAAAATGTAAAATTTGAACAAATTTGGAAAAAGTGTGGGATTGCTTTTTAAACAAGCTGTATTTAATTTGAATATAAGGCGTCTTCCCTACGAAGAAACACGGAAGAAACTTGACTTTAAGAAATATAAATTAAAATTTACTATATTGAAAAAGATACACGTCCGAAAGTACTTTGCGTTGTGCGACTCGTTTGTAATCGATAAGTGTACTATAGTCAGGGGTGCAAAACCATGTAATTGATTCGTTTTGTTTTGAATTATATATATCGCTTTTACGTCCGAGCAGAAATGGTGTGAATTTTGTTTGATTTATTTCTTCAAAAAATTGACTCAAACATGCTAAAATTAGTTAGCACAGCTAAAACAAGCAAAATTCAAGTGAAAACTCGAAGCTGTTGCGATCAAATTAGTTTGGTTGACATAAAATAGTAATGAATATGCTTTCTGAAAAATCGTTTTTTTCGTTTGGCATAACATCATACACAGTTCGTAATATTATTACTTAATTATTTAATGGATAATAGAGTGATATGAGTTTTTAGCACGCTTATCGATACTTAACCATCGCCATTCGCTAGACTGGTCACACTTAAATTATCGCCAAAAACGACTGGAATTTCATTTCTACCAGAGGACTGTTCACTAACAGAATTTCATTTCGTTTCAAACTGATTCCAGAAACGTTATTGATACTGTTAATTAACATCTTAGTTTTTGTCAACATTGCGTTGTCCCTTGGCCCACATAAAGTGATTATTTTTTTAAAATCGGGATTGCGATCGCATTTGCTGGCAATGCGGTATTTTTTATTGGCAGTCAATAATATATAGAAATAAATATTATTCAACAATAACCACGCGCTAATAAAAAGAAATTGGGTGCGCGTGTGTCAACATTTTCTTTTTTTTTTGCATTTGCATACAATTATTGTAGCTGTTGCTAGTTTCTTAAAGTTGAACGCAGGGCAACAACAACGGCGACTACAAAGTGCAAAAGCAAAAGTAAATCAAAATCAACAGGTAAATATACCGACCAGATCAAATATACATATGTACATGCAAACATATTAGTGTACAATTAACTACATGTATACATATTGTATTATGTAGATTTGTGCGTGTGTGTGTGTGTGTGTGTGCAGTCACTTATCTACATGACATGAATACATATATACACATATATTTATATATATGATTATATTGAATTTATATATGCATATGTGTGAGTTTGTAAATATATTGTGCCGACTGTCTGGGCATCACAGTTATTAAAAATGTCTGTTTGTATAGCAAAACAACAATAACATAACGCCGGCAGTGACAGCGACTGCCACAGTCAATTGCAAGCAATTTAATTGCGCTTCAAAATTAAAATGCCATAGGCAAAGGTGTAAAATGGCAAAGAATTTCTCTCCCTTCTGCTAATCACATTTTCCCAGCCCGGCATCACTTACCGCTTACCGCTTCACCAACACCACCCAAACCCCCAATGCCAGTGCGAAGGTCAGCTATGGGCGGGCAACACTGCACTTGCCGCTCAATTATTGATTTGCTTAGGGAGTAGCAACAACAATAACAGCTGTCCAACATCAATATTTGTTATACCCTGCAAGCAGTAAGCACAGTGCTGTAAAATGTATGAAAGGTGTAGAAACATTTTTAATTAATACTTATTATTTTCAATTGTACACATTCGGTAAATAACTTGAGCGTTTGCTTAGGTAGCACATTTAAGATCACAACCACTTTTGTTGTTAGTTAGTTGAAATTGTTAGCGTATTTGAATTGAACTTTTACAGAGTATGCGCATAGCCGGGCAATCAAAATGCTGACCCTTGAACTGTTATTTGGTCGATAGTGTCGCGGTTGTTGTTGTTGTTGCTCTGCTGCTCCTGTTGCTTCCTCACTTAACGCATGCCTAATGGATGAGGTCATTGCGTAGCTGAACTGGCAAATTTGCATGCTACTTGCAGGTTTCAGGTTCTATTCTTGGCTCTGGGCGACAGTTTTTGATTGCCGCCTCAATGTTATTACTTAACTGTAACACTCGCACGCTCTCTCTCTCTCTCTCTCGCTCTCACTATCCCGCCGTATGTATCAACTGTTTATTGTTTTGTTTTCCCTTATATGACTCTTTCAACATTGATCTAAGCGATAAGGTTTATCACAGTAGTACGCGTACTTAAGTAATTACTCGGTCACAATGTGATTCAAGTGTGTGTGACGGCAGCACAAATACGCACACCTGCATACAAATGCGTGTATTAAATGATAACTGACTTATCAATTCAACTACTCTTTCACTCTTAAGCCGCTGGGCTGATCCATCAATCAGGCAGACAACTCCCAAACCGCCGTCACATGACCCTAAATGACGTATCTAAATGCCACTTGAATTGTTTCTGTTCATTTTTCACATCAGATCTCGCTCTCTCTATATATGTAGGTATACATATATACTAAAGTAAATGATGTCTATAATACATATTTGTATATATATTAATCTTTGCGTACTTCTATCAAAATTCGTCGTGCCAGCATTGAAAACGTGCCTTCCGCTTATCTCTGACAATTTTTTTTTTTTGCATAATGGACTATACTGATAAAACATATGAAAACTCTAGTATTGTGTATAGATAAATAATTGCATTCTGCTTATTAAGCCATTAACTGTGTAAGTTCAATTAGATAAGAAAGTTGTTGAAGGATGTCTGTGCATTAGTCAAGTCATAGTCCAGGTATGTTTTGTATTTATCTTAATTGATTTACACCTGATTTTAAATGCGATATCTTTTAGGTTTTTCATAAATACAACAAAGGGGATAATGAAATTAATTTATTAACCAACCGCAGCAGATATTCATTGATTAGAGTGCACTGATAAGATCAGGAGAACCTTCTAGAAATAGTACAAAAAACCAAATTAAAATTTTGTCATGGTTTCAAGCTAAAAAGGCAACAGCACAAAATTTGGATTTAATTACACACATAAAATTACGAATATATGACAAGATATAAACATTTGGAAACATCTGGAACTTGCGTCTTATTAAATAGTTAAACTAATTTCATATAAATATTTGCAGACGCCACGAATAGAATCAATATCTAGGTACATATGCGATTGGATTAATTGGACAAACAACATATGAAACAAAGCACGTGTGCTACATATATATATGTATATACATATATATCAGATATAGGATTGATATGTCTTCAACATTTTCGCTGCAAATGACGCATGTCGCGAGACAGGCAAAGTTCTCTATAAACTGACTGCATTTGCTCTAGATATGATAAGATATCAGAAATGTAAACGTAGAAGCAAATCACAAGATATTTGCCATAGGGCAATTGGGGAACGAACAATTCGATATGCCAAGCTACTAATGTTGGCGATTATATATACATACATTTTACGGGTAGTTACTTGGCCGATTGATTCGCATTGGCTAGACGAAACAATTACGGCTGGTTTCTCGACCTCTCTGCGGCTTATCAGTAAATGCCTTTGATATGAGCACATGCCATAAACATATACCCAGCACATAAGTTCTGAGTATCTGTCGTAAATTCACAGTCTGCTGTGAGTTGCACAAGGCAAAATAGCCATACCCCACCTGCCACCTGCCACCTGACTGTGGCTCTCTAATCCCGGAATCGCTGCCATTAGCGTTGACTTCTAAATGCGTCTGAGTGGGTATTTAGGGTATTGTATAAATGTCAATTAAAATCATATTTGGCTTTATGAATGCTAAGCACAAGCTAATCGTATCAAATACTATGTTTTTCTTCTATAAATTGTATCTACGGTAAACGTTTTACAAGCACTCGTTTAATCTGTTTGAAGAATTCTTTATGGCCAGGCTCTTATGTTTTGCCATTAGCACTTGTTAATTAGCCGACAGTGTTTGTTAATTGTCGCATAATGAGAAAACTTCAAGAGCTAAAAAGCAATAAAAATAAATGAACAATAAATTAAATCTAAGCAATCCCAAGGCACGTTCCGGCTCATAGCAGACCTTCTCGCCCAAAGTGCATTTTGCATATGCAAGTATTGGACAAAGAGCTATAAATTTCCTTCACGCAGTTGACGTATCGATTATTTAGACTTTTCAATAATTTAAAAGAAAAACATGTCGAAATTTGATCATTTTCTGATATCATCATTAACTCATATAATTTTAACGTGTCTCAAACTAATCTAATCTTGGTTAGGATAGCCTTAAAAAAAACATATATGTTTTTTATAAAAATACTTAACGTATCGATCTTTCCTATGACAATTGCATGATATAGTTTATATTCATACCAAAAAAATTGTTTTTAGTACTTTCAAATTTATGTATTGCGGCTCCCAAATGACCCTAGTGTCATTTATAAAAGCTTTGAAATCAAACAAAATTGAACATTGAGATTAAATTTGACCTCTATATAGTATACAATATTGTGTGAATTTGAGATGAAAATTAGTGACTATAATTTTAACCTATAGGTGTTTATATTTAGTCAGCTTCAACTCGGATTGAAATGCAGTCATTTCATAATAAGCATTCGATTTGTCTTAAATCTATGACTTCGTGTACCAAACGCACTGATCCACTGATCGGAAAATGGGTGGAAGGCTTTCAAATATATCTTACAGCACGCATCATACCGATTATGCGTGCATCTGAGAGGAAAATTGTATCTCAAATATTGTATCTTTATCCCAACGACATTAAATTCATTTTCAATAGCTTAATTTTCTAGTATAAAGTATTCAAATTAAACAACCGATTGACCAAGTGTATAAGGACAACTTGTCCAAATGATAAGATAAGTGAAAGTTTAGGTATATTTGTCGTTCCCATAGCCGTATCAATAAAATGGGGACACCATTAGGAAAATATTAGCTATAAAGGGTTACTTCAAGTGAGCTCCAAAGTTGTTGAACACGCCATTTAGAAAAGTCCAACTTTGTTGGTGGCGCGTCTTGTGGCCTATCAATTGTCACGTATTAAATATGCAAGAACTCGCAATTAGCTAACGAATCAATAACGAGCTTCTGGGAAGACCCACAAACAACAACGAGGTGCAAACAAGCCAAACCCGCTGAATATTTAAAGCGGGCCGTGCAGAATGTCAGCCGGTTGCCCGATGCCGGATTACCTGTCGCCGTGTGGAGACAGTGAGATATCATTCATACAAACTACACTTTAATTTCTCAAATGGCTCATCAAATACGGATGTTAGGTGGGTGGGTGGAAGGGAGGAAGGGAGGGAGGGATGGGGTGCGGTTGCATTACAGGTGTCAATTACAATTGCAAATAGTAAAAGAGCAGCTATTCCGACTCGGCCTCCGGCTCCGGCTGCGGCTCCGGCTCCTGGTCTCAGCTAGTGAGCCCGTGAGTCTGAGCTGGTCTGTTGCATGTTGTTCACTCACGGAAGCGCTGAAGCATTTAATTGATTTTATTGACCACTGCAAGTTGTCAGTTTTTCCAATTTGTAGCTTTCAATTACTAACTGACATTTGCATGTTGTTTTTATTATTATTATTCATGTTGTTGTTGTCGTTGTCCATTTTCAGGCAGTTAAAGCCGGCGCGAAGAGCTAACTAAACGGACGGCCACGGGGCAGAGCCGTCGCACAACTTCCTTACACACGCCGGCGTCAAGGAGAACAGTCGCCATCACGACGTCGCCGCCGCAAGCGCCACCTCTGTCAGTCGAGCACTTGGACGACGCCAGCGCTGCCGATCGCGGGCGTGTCTACAAGTTGAGGAAGAAGAAATATTTGAACGCCGCGCACATAACATAGATTAGGAGCAGCAGGTCGGAGCAGCGCCAGCCGGACCAGTACACAGTATGCCAGTGCAATCGCCGATTGAGATTAGCAATCGTGCCATCGAGCATATTGACGATGTTGATCCGCTCGAGTATCATGGCCATTGGGAGCCGGTAGGTGTTGCGCGCGTCCAGAACACAGGCACTTCGGCGATGGTCACATTTAGCAAAAGGAAACAACAGCCGTACATTATTGGCGGCGCCCTCGACACCAATATGTATGTGTTCGAGCAGCTGCACTTTCACTGGTCGGATTCGGATGAGTCTGGTTGCGAGCACACGCTAGAGGGCATGAAGTACTCGATGGAGGCACATGCCGTTCACTATAATGCCAAGTATAAGGACTTTGCCGAGGCCAAAAACAAACCGGACGGACTCGCTGTTGTTGCTTTTTTCATTCAGGCCTGTGGAGACAAGGATTGCCCAGAGTTCAAGAAGATCACCGAAGGCATACGCATTGTGCAAAAGATCCATACAAGCGCATCCTTGGACTCGGGTGAGTGTTAGCCTAATAAACACAAATTTATCCAGTTTAAAGTGTGTTTCTTTTTTCGTTTTACAGACTGCCTGTCCTGGATCGGTCTGCAGGAGCTAAGTAAACACTATTACACATACAAGGGCTCGCTGACAACGGCGCCGTACTTTGAGAGTGTCACGTGGATAATCTACCGGACGCCCATTTATGTGTCGCGGGGTCAGGTACGTCACAGCCACAGTAGCATCCATGACAATACAGCTTAAGTGTATAATATATTTCTGTTTTGATATGTAGGTAAGCGTGTTTCGCAACTTACAATCGTGTCCCAAAGATGAGTCCAAGAAAATAGTCAATAATTATCGTGAGATTCAGCGTCCGCACAAGGATCCAGAAATCTTTTTTGCTCGCAATACAAACACAAAGTCCAAGTTATGATGTGCTTGCTAATGCCATGATGTGGTGCATCTACCAAAAAAAAAAAAGAAGTCCTACTCCGAAACACCTATAACAATAATATTTTCCGCACCCATAGGAATCTGTGCTGTACTGGATCTGTGCTGGTTGTGGTTATCCTTGTTTTGCTTTAATCAATTGAATGTCAAATGTAAATCTTTATAATTCTATGGTTGTCAATAAGCTTTTGTTAGTTGCCCCGTGTACATAGCTATATATACATATATACATAATATATATTTCTATATATAAATATAAATATATGTATGTAGACGTAAAGCTCGTAATATATGAATCATGGTCGGAACACACGACTGCCTTGCATTGAATATTTCCCAGAAATGTTTATTTATATTAATAATAACTTACAACCTTAACAAAGCTAATAAATATGTATGTATAATATTTTAAATAAGGCAAATTCATTTTGTATGCAAAACTGAACTTCGAAATAACTAATTTTATTTATAAAATATATATATATATATATATATATATATATATATATATATATATATATATATAATATAATATATATATATAAATATAATATAATATATATATATATTATATTATATTATATATTATATTATATATATATATAATATAATATAATATATATATATATATATATAGTCAAATCAAGCATATATAATGTACATATGTTCTATATCGTGCGTTACTCAACTATGAAATACGCTAGTAAAGCTTCTTTGTTTGCCCGCATGAGCCATCAAAGCCGTCATGCTTGGCGTAATCTTCATTCTAGTTCCAGAAGAAGCGGCACCAGTTCCTTGATGAACCACTCCTTTGATATGGCCAGATGATCGCCTTCGACGCTGAGAAACTGCAGTTTTCCACGTAGTTTCATTCCCTCCAACCCAATCTGTGAATGGAACAGCTATTTTAGCAAAAGTTTGAATACTATGCGAATTTTGAATCTTACATTCTTAAAAACTTTGCTTTCGCTTAGCGGCAGTATGTGTTTGTCCTGACCAGGTGCATAGAATTCAAACCACTGCGACTCCTTAGGCTGCACAATGGTGTCGTTGAGGAATTTAACCATAACAAATCTGCAGTTCAAGAAGTTTGATTTTGAGTACAAAATTAAATCAAGAGCCAAAAGTTCACCTTTTAAGCCTGTTAAGATTCTCTGCATAGCGTTCATTAATGTACAGCTCGTTGTTGATGTCTGCCAGAAAGCTGCTCTTCAGCCGATAGCTATTCTCATGCAGTGGATCGTGCCAGTAGGTAGCCTGCACCAGACCATTCTGGACCCTCCTACGCACAGTTAGCATATTCATTTAATGAGGGAACGGGAACTTATGCCAGTATGGCGCACTTACTCATCGTAGGCAGCATAGTTAAGAAGCCTGGTAATGTACTCGCAGCTGCTGACGCTTAGTGTGGGACACTTGGGAACTCCATAGACGCCCTGATGCTGGCCGCCCAAGCTGATGAGCACTCGCATTGGCGGCGTGGGACAACGCTGTGCCAGCGCTCGCCTAGAGGAGGAGGTTTGCTAGTTAAGTAACCTTTAATTTTAACAATTATACTTACAAAAATTGACCGCCCTGCGAGAAGCCAATGGCATTGTATCCATTGGCCAGCTTTTCGTCTCGTGCCAGCTGCTGACAGACGTAGTCGACCTGCTTGTTCGGATGTATAAAGAAGCCACTCTCATAATCCAAAACGATATTGGCGCCTATCTCCAAGGAACGCACGTAGGTGCCGTTCGTATGCTCCTCTATCAGTTTCTTAATGGAGCCCAGGCTGAAGGGAAAACAACAAGTGTCGCCCATGCCATGCCACAGTACCACGGGCAGAATATTGCCATTGTCATTGTTGTTGTTGTTGTCGTTGTTGCCGTCTGTTATATTGGCTTGACCAAAGTGCAAGCAGCTAATCAAATAAAGTGCACTGACCAGTAACCGCATTTTGCAATGCATTAATCAGCTTCAATTTATAAAAAATGCACCACCGGCCTATTTACGCTGTATACAAATATTGTGCTATTGACGGCGTTGCCGGATCTTACCCCAAACAGCTGACTGAAAAAATAGCCTTGCCACCTTGTTATTGATGCCAGCAGCTGATTGGCCCGAAAAGACGTTATTGATTTAAATTTTGTATTCTGTTACGTAAACAAAAACTGCAATTAAATTTTATTGCTGCATTTGTAGTGAATGAAATTTAATGATTATCTGATGAATAGGCAACTGCACTACGATTCTTAGATAAATTAATTTGGTTTGCGTATTCGCCCACGATTATTATCGGCATTTACCATCCATTTGACCATCCCGCTCAAATCTATGTCCACCTGGTGCTCTCGCTTCAGTCGGTCTGTAAAGCTCGAGCTGTCGCCTTAAAGAATGATTACTTTCTGGAATTGTTGTTCTTATTTTTAACTGTCTTATGGCATTCGTAAAGAATTTCTATGTCTACTTATTTTGCTTTAAATATTTCATTCTAGGGTATAATTCTGCTTAAAAGTGGATTGGAATTGGATCAAATAGATATATATGTATATATTTCTGGACTGTTTCCTGATTGTATTATACTGAAAATAGATTTCCAATTTTTTCGGTTTCAGCTGCTCCAGTACAATATTAAATATGTATATGTGTGTTTATTATGGTACAAATAACAATTGAACAGAAGGCGACTTGTTTAGAGACATTGTCCTTCGTGAAGGACACACCAGTGGGGCACCACAGCATCCGAATGGATGCCGCGTGCGATAAGTCGTTCCCGATAGCGATAGAATCGACGCTGAGCCAAATTGGCCGACGATTTGGGATTGGCCCATAGACGCTCGGCGGCCGCTCCCGCTCTCGGCCAGATGCGAACCTCTACAAATAGACGACAGTTAGATGTGTTTGTGTGGATGTTGGACGCGGCTTTTTTGCACTTACCCAGAGAATTCTGATCCACATACTCGCTCCACATGCACACCTCGCCACCCAGCACCTGGCGCTCCTGGCCCTGACGCGGATCAAGCGGCAGCGCATTGTCGTAAACCTTGCGCCAGTTGTAGTAGCTGGTGCTGCCCCAGAAACCATGATCCAAATACCAGGCATCTTTGGTGGAGATCAGCAGGCGATAGCCGCGTTGTAACAAGTTACGGTTGAGGGGGTCTTGAGCGTTGACCCAGGTCTGTATAATAAAACGCTCCTTGGGCAGCAGCTGTTCGATTGTCTCGGGATCGGTCAGGCGGCTGGACCACAGTATCACTGGCTTTGGCTCCCTGACACTGGGATACATGCGCTGATTTATGTTGTCCCACGCGTTCAAGTTGCGCTGATGGAACTGTGACCAGAGCCGCAAAAAGCTGGCCTCGCTCAGATCGTTGCCCCGCGCCTTCATTTGGTTGGTTATCTCCTCGGTTCTGTTCCAGCAGGGTATGTACACCTCATCGCCACCCATGTGTATGGTCTCTTCGGGTGCGCCCAGCTCGGCGACATCCTCGAGTATCTCCTTAAGCACCGCATACATGTGATCGTTGAGCGGATTCAGCTGACCACAAGGCGGCTGGACGCAGTAGTTGCGCCAGGGCGCTCGATTAAGGCAGACGGACATGTTACCCAGACCGGCCGCTGGGCCCCATTGCCAGCCATTGCCCGCATGCGAGGGTCCGTCGATCTCCAGCATAATTCGAATGCCACGCAGGCGGGCATACTTCACCAGATTGACGGCATCGATGCGGGAGTAGGTCTGGGCATTCGAGTATGCCCCGTAGCGTTGCATTTCCGGCACTCGTGTGATTTCCAGCGGAAAACTGTGCGTATCCACCACATGCCAGTGCAGCACATTCATCTTGGAGGCAGCCATCGCGTCCAGGGTGCTGCGCAAATAGCGCAAAGGCAGAAAGTTGCGGGCCGTATCCAGCAGCAGGCCCCGATGTGGGTAAACCGGCCGGTCATGCACCCGAGCAGCGCTCACCAATAGCAGTCCATTGGATAGACTGCCCGTCACCAGATTGCTGAGCGTTTCGAAGGCGAAGCGTGCTCCGTACACTGTCGGCGCCTTGATGTCCACAAAGCTGGCGGTGTCTGTGGTACGCACCACCATCATGTAGCTCTCGTCTGTGCTCCAGTCCAGCACCAAGCTGCTGTCGTTCACCGTCGCCTTCACCAGCACCTCCTTGCTGTTGCCCAGCGTGCAGTTGCGGGTGCACTCCTTGAGCAGGTTGCTCACAAACAAGCGATTCGTCTCGCGCAGAAACTGCGTCGTTACGGCATTGGGCGCCACCACATTGAAGCGCACCTTCCATGGATCAAAGTGCACGCGGTCGTGCGACAGGCTGCACTCGCCGGTGGGCATCGGCCAAATAGCTCCATATTTGCCGCAAGACAGACGACAATCCCGCTGGCTCTCATATCGGTGCGGTGGCTGTATGTTACCTAATCCCGGCATTAGTTCCTCCTCCGGGAGGCAAAGATCTGTTGAGTCGCAGAGCCATTTGCTGAAATGAATGCAATATTTAGAGCTCGACTAGCAGATACCCTGTACACTTTATACATTTGAATTTCCCTCTATACGCTCATACATATATAAACGAAAGCATTCTTCTTCTTTTGTCAGGCCCATGTAACCAAGAGATTTTTCAAATTTGATATCTCCCGCTTATGTAATGTTCGAGAACTCGCTCAGCTTGGGAGGGTCTTACTAGGGGAAATGTCTTTCATGCATTAAGTTTATTTAATATGCAAGCTTTAACCTTAAGTTTCGTAATTATGCCCTGCGCTATAAAATTCTATTAAAATTCGGCATACCATATATACATATGTTTAAGGGAAATTTAGTCATTTTAGAAACCGGACCAGCATACATATTCTGGTCAAGTCTTTCGCTTTGGCACATTAATTTTAGGATTATGAAAAAAATTTAGTTTGTAAAGATTTCACAGATTACAAATCGTTCAGATAAGTAATGAAGTTTTTAAATTAGCAATTTAGCCAGATATGATCAAATTAGAGTTGTTAACATTTCATGAACTGATCAGTCATAGCAACTTAACGTGCTCATTTAACAAACAGGGTCGTTCTGACTTTTACATTTTAGAAGAAATTGCATCCTTGTTTTCAACACGGTGGCAGCTCTACAAAGATCACACAACGTATTTAAAAATAGCCTTTGTTTCGGTATGATATATTTTGCTTTGGTTCTGTGTGTTTTAGGGGCTTGGGCAAACCTTGGGGTGGTGCTTCTGCTTTCCTCGCTGCTGTCATCGGCGACTGCGACTGCTGCACAGAGTAAAAGCGCCAGATAATAGCGCGTGTAACGGTTAAAAAGCATGCTGTGCGTTTCGCAACCGTTTATCGATAACTGCTTAAGTAAGAATCAAACCAAGACAGGATTAGGTTACGAAAAAAAAAAGTAATGCAAATTCTGCGAATTAAACATGCAGCGCCAGCGACAACAAAACACACATGCAAATGGGCGCAACACAAAAACCGAACTGAAACTAAATTAAATGCTGAAAAGACTAGCTTATCGGCTGAGCTTATTTTTGTCCCAGTGGCGGCGCTGGCAGCGGACGCTGGCGTCGGCGTCGGCGTTCAAGCGTTGCGCTTGGCAATCGACAGAGCCAAAGAGCGAAATCATGTTGTTGTTGTTCTTGTTGCTGTTGTTGTTGTTCTTGTTGCTGCTGTTGTTGTTGTAATTGTTACTGTTATTTTATTTATGTTTATTTAGTGTTGGGGCGCAGAGGGGTGGCGTTAGCGTCTGAGCAACGCTTTTGCAGCTGCAGCTGTCCCGCTGTCAAATGTGGCATACACAAATGGGGGCGACCTGATAATAAAAAAAAAAAAAGAATGCCGGCGATCCACGAGCTGAATAAAAACGAAAACAAACCAAATTCTGTAAAAGCCCTTCAAATTTAGTCCGAAGTTCACATGCTCTTTCTGCGGATTCTGATCGATTATTTTGTGGCTGTTAAAACTAATAAGAGTATCCTAGTTGAGAGTGCCCGACTAGAAGATAGCATGTGTCCAGCTTTTCGAATCCGATAAATTAAATATTCTTCATCTCTTTCGATATATTTATAATATTTCAAACATGTCAAATTCATGCATGCATGCCAAAACTCATGACTAATTCGTGATGCCCGGTGATGAATGTATGTACATTCGAATTGGAATGCAATAGCACAAAAAAATGTATTCCGATTCGCACAAAACCGATTCGCATGCCAAAAAGTCACTGGTAAAGTTGTCGATCCCCAAGTCAAAAGAGAAATTTAGCACTTTTATGCAAATCAGTAAATTGAGTAGCTGGCAAAGAAAAACAACCAAGTTTTGGACGGAAACTTCCGACCGCTGGATACGCTGTTTTTGCTCTAATACTAGCTCAAAATATCAGAAATCGAGGCGAGAGTTGAGTTCGATAGCGAAATTCAAAGTGACAAAATTATATTGTTTCCCATCTTTTAAAAAGAACACAAGTAATTTTAGGTAAAGTTATATAAATTACATTTTAAACTATTTGCGGAATCACGAAAGCTTGATCTAACTGAAGTTATAGCTGACAAATTGAGTATTGCTATATGTATTACTAGCGGGATTTACGCAGCTTTTTTATTTCAATGTTCCCAAAAATCTTTGAAAATTATTTTGTAAAAGGTTTCTTTTAATTTTCCACAGTTGCGAGTGGAATTTTCCAAAACCCCGTCTTGGCGTGCAGTTACAGATAAATCTCGTGGTCAATCATCAATCATCAATCAGTCAATCAGTCAGTCAGTAAGGACAAATAATTTTATATGTATAGATTATATAATGGTAATATATTTAGTTGTGCATGTTGACATCTCAATGCTTTTAATAGGTCGATATAAATATCCAAGTCGCTCATTCAAATGGGGATTCACCTAAGAGAAAAGTACTTTTAATATCGCTTTAGTGATTATTCAGCGAACTTTTAGTTCTTTATATGTGAGTTTTATGCATACCGCGTGATGTGCATTCAGTATGCATGGGGCAAGTAACTGACTTATCAAGGTTATATATATTTCACATGGCAAAATTTCATATGAGGCTCTTGCAATATATTTCAAATGTTATGTTTCGTTTTTTTTTTCAAATTGATAAACGATGAACTGAATGAGAAATATTACTTCTACTGCATATATATATATAAACATATATATATACATATATTCATGCGAATCTTTGACAGGGTAAATCCCTAGTAAAAACTTGTGCGCGTAGTATCTTTTAGTCGACTGCTCTTCAATATATAATTCTTGTTTGTTTTTTTTTATTTTTACAAAATCATCCGCATATTTTACACCCTCTTCCATTATGCATATAAGTTTATTCGCACATACGAGCTCAACAAGAATAAGTCCAGAGTAAATTAAAAAGCACAAATCCATGAGCTGAAATCTGAACTCACGTGTGTGTGTGTGTTCAGCTGTGTGTGTGTGTGTGTGTGAGGGCATTGTTGATTATTATTTTTATTGTATTCGGCATTTACATCTGCACACACACACACGCACACACACACAGTCGCACCCATTCACACACATAGTTCATTTTTCATTATTATTTCTTTTTATTATTATATGTATTTCAATTTCATTTCAATTTCATGTGCGCTTTTGTGCGCTTTCAAATGAATTATGAGAAAGCGCCGCCTTGGCCCATTGTTGCCGCCCAGCTGTGTGTGTAGGTGTGTGTGTGTGTGTGTGTAGGTGTGTGAGTGCATGTGTGCGCCCGTCTGTGTGGGTGCTTAGTTAGTATGTAGTTATAATAATTAAAAAAAAAAAAACACGAGAAGAAATGCGCAGAGCTTAGCTCCAAGGGTCAGGCGGGCGTGGAATAATTGGTGATGATACTGGATACGGGAGAAAGAACAATTAGTACATAGTATGTATGAGCAGAGAGTTGGGATTCTTAAGTTAAGCACAAAACTAAGGATTGTTCTAATGTGAATTTAATAAATAAATAAATATCTACTCGATAAGTACTGCCAAGGCATCCAAAGTCAGAAAAATGAAAACACCAAAATACAAAAATAAAAATTAAAATAAGAAAAAATAAAGTTAAAAAAAATAAGGACTTCTTCAAAAATTTTATTTAATAGTATGCTACAACAACCCTACACGAGCCTGGAGCTCGAACCCGGATGACTGGGTAAGACTAAAGAACTATAACTCTTGTATATATGTACATACAAAGTTTCCAAGTGTTGCCATCAGACTAAGAGCCTGAGTGAGAGATGAGTCAAGAGATCTCAGCAAGACATATGCTTGGGCTGAAAAACATGGCTCTATGTAAGTGCATAGAGGTTGGGCCTTTAATCAGGTGCCAATTTGTTCGTGGCGTGACTCGTTTTCAGCCCAAGTGACCATCTCTAGGGACACACATGTGCGAGCCAAATGAGTTTCTCAACTGTTGCTGGACAAATGGCTGGGCGCAGCAGCCGGAGCAAAACTACTCACAGAACTGCGACTCCGGCTCTCCTGCAGCAGGACAATGCGAGTGCATCCCAACCCCACCCGTCGCCACTGATTATGATGTTGATTAAATTGTGACCGCGCCCCCCTCGTCATTGCTGCCACCCTGCTGCTGCTGCTGCTGCTGGCCACGTCCGAAACATGTCCGTCCATCCGTCCGGCTGTGAGTCCGTCAGTTTGTCAGTCAACGGCTGCTTAGAACAATGCGAGATTAAAAAGCTGTAACAAATTACAAGCAAAACGGCAAATAAATTACAAAATAAAAGCCAGCTGAAGAGAAAAAGAGCAAAAAAAACAACAAAAACAAAAACTGTGCACGGGGCGGGCGCTGAAGCGGGCACGGGACCGGACGTTGAGTTCAGCGGCCGGAAGGAATAGATGTGATTCCCCGATACGTCCGATTATCGCAGCGCATGTGTGTGACGGGACTTATGACAAGGTTAATTAGCAGCCGATATCCAAACTCAATTCAAAAATATATATATTGTAAAATTGAATAATCATAATCAAATACATATATATCTAGTCGGAAGTGCCAGGTGATAGCCTGAACGTTCCTCTACTTGAGCCGTTAAAACCAAGGAGCTTTAGTTAAAAAATCGTATTTCAATATCGATTTTCATCGATTGCTTGGAAACGGGCCAAGTTATCGATTATCATACTCGTACGTTCCAAATTTCAAGTATCTAGCTCTTATAGGACAGACGGAGGGACAGACAGACGGACAGACATGGCCAGATCAACTCGACTATAGATGCTGATCAAGAATATATATGTACTTTATGGGGTCGCAGATGCTTCCATTCCATTTCCATTCTCATTGGGGCTCGGGGTTTTAAAACCTGACTTAGAATATACACTTGATGGGCTCGCAGAAACGCACTTTCTGTCTGTTTATAACTGGGTTTTTGGTATAAAAGCAGATCTTAGAAATTATATTAAGTTAAGGTATCGATGCGACAAGCGCAAAAAAAAAAGAAAATCGCTGGTTCAATTCACGGTTCCAACCAATGCCTCGCCTTTAGCTTCAGTTCGTGAGCCCGGTTTTGTGCATCTTTAAAGCCAGGTTTTGTTTCATATAAAAAATACTATTTTTGATTAAATCTAATTTGTTATATTAACCTATTTTGAATAAACAAAACTAAGTAATAAATTTGAATTCGGTTTTGTGCTTAGGTTTGGGTTTGATTCATGATTAATGCCGGGCTCAATTCCGATTCGGTTCTAATTCTATAATCCTACCCTCATATATTGTGAATGGGATAAAAGACTTGAACCATTTTTTTTTATATAATTGATAAGAATTATCGCTGCGTATAATTTCTTTATAGTTCTTCAATATATTGTTCTTCTTTATCTGTTAGTAGGATAAGCAATCAGTTGATATAATTAATTGTTTATATCTTTTGATGGCATCTTTAGGTTAAGCTAGTGCATTATGTGCTTAGCTTGTTTATTGATTAACAACTATTATTTTTTGTTTGTTTATTTACTTATTTATTGTTTTTGTTAGTTGATAAAGTCAAAATTAACTCCTGTCGAATCGGTGAAGCGCGTGCTTTGGGCTTCCTTTTGAGCCGTGCCATGGTGCAGGTGGCACAATAAATGACAAAAGGGCGGGGGCGAAAGGGTGGATGGGCGAAAGGGTGGAAGGGTGCATGGGCTCGAGCTTGTGGCTATCAGTAGCCCGGCTGTTGCTGCTACAGCTGCGGCAACTGCGACGGCGACTGCGACGGCGACTGCGACGGCGACGGCGACTGCACATGTTGTCGTCCCGCAAACAATGTAAATTGCATGAATGAATGCCATTTTGCATTTGATTTGAATGCCTCGTTCGGCTTGTTGCTGTTGTCTTTGTACATTGCCTGCATTCGCATTCGCATTCGCATTCAATTTCTCTTTTGATAAAATCAAATGCATAAAATGTTTTCAATTCAATCAGAAGAACGTAGCACAAGTACAAAATGCACAGCGAGAGAGAAGGAAGAATCGAAATCTGAATCAGAATCGGTCGCATCCACCACGCTCAACTTTTTTTTCTACTTCTCTTTTAGTTTTATAGATACCCTGTAGCTGCATAGAGTTTTACCGTACGGTGTGGCTTGTCTGCAATAGACGAATCAAGTTTCAATTTGCTGGCAGTCAAAAATTCAGTTGCCCAGCTCTTATGGTTCGAGCTCTGCGTTGATCGTCAATCAGTCAGTCTGTCAATCATTTTGTTAAATCGAAAATATTACAGTAATAAGCACGATCTATATATTCTTTCTCTTCTATTCTATTCGGTCTATTTCCAAAAGTTAAGCCGCGTTGATTTCTCACATGCGAGTTTTCCTTTGCCAAGTACAGGGTAGCGCATAGTCAATATTACTTTATTACTAGCTTTTTTGTGTTTTACTTGCTTTGCTTCACTTTACACATGCATGTGTGTCCCTCCTGCATGTGTGTGAGTGGGTACCTATTTTTTGTAATTAATTGCACTAACTTTTACCCCTCGACATTGCCTTTGTCGACCATTTGGCTTTGTTTTAATTTAAGTTTTTTTTTTGTTTTTTTTGGTTTTTTCGTTTTTATGATCTTGACTGCTTTTTGATTTCATTATCCAACAATTGTTGTTCAAGTTCAAGGCCCCCCGTGAGCTATTTCTGTTGCTTTGGACAAGTTCAATTACAGAATAATTAATTGCAAGGTGATGACAGATGCTCGACAGTTGCTGATGTTGATTCGTAGATTCGTAAACCTCTTGCGAGACGCTCAAGCCGGATGGTATATTCGCTGGAGACCTCGACTCTGGAGCTCCTCCCTTAACTGCACTCAAGGTATATTTGAGTATATAAAAGAGCTTGTCCTAACAGTCTAAACGGCTGGAGCAGACGCTTCCTTTTTATTAACTAGAATGTTGCTAATAAGTATATACATATATATAAGTATTTGTGTTACGCCAATTTGATTAGTTTAGGTGGCTGAGAGTCGCACGGACAGAAGGGATATAAGGGTATCTGAACCCTTAAAAATGATCAGTTTTAGACATAACTTAGACTTTGATTTTTTTATTGCCTATAGAAAGTCGTAACATTTGCGAACATAAGTATATCTTTCTGAAATTTGACTTTATTTAACCAAGATTTATTATGGAAAATGTCTTTTGAAAAAAATGGTTAAACATATTACATACTATTTATATGTCCAGAACTCGGCTAATTTTCATCCGATCTTGAATAGATTGTGCATTTTGCACTCAGTCCATAGAATTGAGTGTAAACTAAAATTATCGAGTTCAGAACCGAACCGATTTTTGCAAAAATTGTGACTGCAAATTTCGATTTTTATACCCTGAACCCATTAAAAATGGGTAATCAGGGTATATTGTATTTGTGCAAATGTATGTAACAGGCAGAAGGAAGCATCTCCGACCCCATAAAGTATATATATTCTTGATCAGCATCAACAGCCGAGTCGATCTAGCCATGTCCGTCCGTCCGTCTGTCCGTATGTATGAACGCAGGGATCTCAGAACCTATAAGAGCTAGAGACTTGCAATTTTAGCTGAAGGTCCTCCTAATGCCCGCGCAGATCGAGATTGTTTTCGATATTCGATAACTTGCCCCGTTTCCAAGTAATCGATAAAAATCGATATCGAAATCCTGTTTTTTTTTAGCAATTTTTGTAAATAATATGAGCTAGAGTCACCAAACTTGACATGTAGCTTCTAGAAAAGTTGGTATATATCAAGTATCTTTTATTTTATACCTATCGCCTGTTGGAAGAAGCAGGCTCAGGGTATCCCCTAGTCGAGAGCTCCCGACTAGAACACTCTACTTGTTATTTCTTGATTGCCAATCGACGGTACTGATCCTTACGATCCCAAGGTGGCATATCATTCCAAAATTGGACAATATTTGATCGAGATATTTAAAAAAAGCATCAAAGAAGTTTGAAATTACAAACGAATCGTTTTTTTGTCAAAAACTTTGATTAAGCCACTCGATTTTTAGTTTAATGAATGCGAAATGATAGTTGAAAAGGATGATGTTTGAAAAGGAATAGCATTCTAAAATAAGACATTATTTACCCGAGATATACAAAAAAATCATCAAAAAATGTGCGATTTCAGAAACGACCTGATTTCTGCTTAATTATTTGAAAAAATTTAAAAATTTAAAATTTTGTTTTTTGAATGCCAATCGATATGCGTGATCCGTACACGTTTACAATGTTGCATCTTTCAACAATCTGACTTTATTTACCCGAGATATTCCAAAAAATCATCATATAAATGTGGATTATAAAACCGGTTCATTTTGTGGTGGAAATTGTAATGTTACCCAGGCAATATTTAAATGACAATCTATGTTCGTGATTCTTACGTGTCTAAAATGGCGAATTTTTTCAAAATGGGACTTTATTTAACCGTTATATTCCAAACAATCATCATAAAATATATTAATTGTGAGGCAACCCCTTGATATTATTGTCAAATATTATATTTTCATTTCTTGAATATCAAATGCGACTTGTGAATTTTTTTCCAATATCGGATTATATTCACCTGAGATATTCCAAAACTTCGCCAACAACTTTTGACAAATTCTTTGATTGACAGTTAACAAATGAAATTATTATAAAAGCTTGTTTCTTTCTCGTTCGGGATAGCGAGAGAGAGAG